>BQNB010076872.1:18382-31019 GCA_026074375.1 Tanacetum coccineum
AAGGTGCTGGAAAAGGTTGGATCCGTTGCTTACAAGCTTGAGCTTCCTCAAGAGTTGAGCAGGGTTCACAATACATTTCATGTATCCAACTTGAAGAAATGTTATTCCGACGAATAATTAGCCGTTCCATTAGAAGGACTTCATGTTGAAGACAAGCTCCATTTTGTGGAGGAACTCGTAGAGATTATGGATCGAGAGGTCAAACGGTTGAAGCAAAGTTGTATCCTAATTGTCAAGGTTCGATGGAACTCGAGGAGAGGTCCTGATTTCACATGGGAACGTGAAGACCAATTTCAAAAGAAGTATCCGCATCTCTTCACTAAACCCGTACCTTCGTCAAGTGTCGCGACTTGAGCCTTGGGGACAAGGCTCTTCTAACGGGAGGAGACTGTAACATTTCACATTTTCAGGTCATTTACGACTTCAATTATTCTATTATTTATTTTTAGGCTTTTACGCGTTCGCTTTTAATTTTAACCGTTTAGCTAAATCGCGTAAACTAAAAATGAACGTTTAACGTAAACGGGCATCAAACAAATAAAATTTTACGTCAAGTAAGTGTTATAAAGTTATTAGGATGATAATTTATAACTTTACGCTTTTTATTTTTATTGGTTACGTAAAACGTCTACGTAACGCAATAAAACTATGGTTTTGCATGCATGGCAAACCATAAACCCACCTACACTTCAACAAATACCCTCTAGTGTACCCGATACACAAGATTTTGCAAGGATTATACAAAACCCTCTCATATTTCATGTTTTGTATACATGTTATACAAATAATTCCTACTTGCTCCACTAATACAACTTTAGATTAAACAATTGTATTTTTAAACCAAGAGATAAACTCCTAACACTTAAACATGGGGTTATTAACTAAATTTTGGTCCCCCTCTTGTGTTTCGTAACCGGCCCAGAACAAGCAAGCACACAAGTGTGCAATATGACTTATCACATCACATTGTGGTCTTAGCATTTGTGCAATATGACTTATCACATCACACTAGGTGATTGATTAGGAAGCCTAAAGACTTGAAAAGTCCATGCTTATGTTCCTTGTACTTCAACCGAGCATTCTAAGCTTACAAGTCTTACAAGACTTTAAGGATTGAGTGCTTGTGTTATATACATACATTTGGTCTAAGTCTTTTCTCACAAAACACTTGAACAAGCAAACAAACTCTTCATTTGTTCTCTCTTGTTGTTTCGCAAACAATAAGCACAAAACCATCATTTCACTTCAATATTCAAGTACTACACACTTAAGAGCTCAAGTATAAGGGTTTAGGAGGAAGGTTCTTGAGTTATAAAAGGGTTAAGCAAGGATTCAGGTTATATAAGCTTTTGAAAGCTTTTTGGTTCAGTTTTGGTTCACTCTACTCTACACGACACCACCCCCACTCGAGCTAAGGACTCTTGTAAGTATAACCCTTGTGTTCTTGGCTTATTCTTACTCGTCTTTCGTTTGTTTTATGGTGACTATGGTCACGTCTTGGTATTGAGACATAAACCAACAAACCGTGAAAATGCATGACTCAAAACCATGCATGTCATGTATGCATGTACACGTCCTTGTGAAAGATAGAACTTGTGTAGTACTTCTAAACTAAATATGGTTGGTTTAAAAGCCTTAAACTCGTAACTTATTTACATGCTCACGTGAAAACTTTTTAAATTTGTTGTCATACGTTTACACGTGTGCATGTTGCATGCTCACGTCAAAGATAAGCTTAAGAAACTCGTCTTGCTCTAGATGGAAGTATATACGACTCGTATGGTTTGGTTTATGGTTTAAAAATAGGTCATGGTCTGGCTAATGTGAAACCCTAGCCCGTCTTGTGAAAAGACGAGACTAGAGGACCATGGAAAGGTTTACACCTCCATTAGTATGGTCGTGGGTTCTTACCAAGACTAAGTGTAAACTCTTATAAAAAATTTTGTAAGAAAGAAAACGTGACCTAGAACCCTAATCACACTAATTAAACTCTTGTTAAAATAACTAAGACTTTGGTGTGACTAATGGGCTCGGCTACACATGTACGTAGCCCACACAAAGCCCAACAGGCCACATGAGGGCGTGACGGCTTACCAATAAGTTCAACGAGCTTATTAGGTCTTTTAGGAGTAGAATAAATAAGTATAAAAGGGTACACACTAGTTAAACCTAATCAAACCCTAAATGGACTCACAAGTCCAATTTGGAGCCACGTATAGGCCCATTATACACAACCGTGTGCTTATGGGCTTAATAATAAGCTCAAATAAGCTCATCCGAGCTTATTTGTAAGTTGAAATGGCTTATTTAGCTTATTGGAACTAAATAAAGCCTATTTCCACTTGTTAGAACTTAAATGGACTTAAAATGTGATTTTTACAAGTTTAGGGACTAAAAGTGTCAATATTGAAACTTGGAGGTCAAAACTGTAAATAATCCGTAAATCATGGTTTTACAAGCCTAGGGGCTGTTTTAGACACCTTTCAAACTTAAAGGACTATTTGAAATTAACTTGGACTAAAAGTGTAACTTTTGTAAAGTTGAGGGACTAAAAGTGACAACTTGGAAAGTTATGGGTTAAAACTGTAATTTGACCAAACTTAAGTAAAAGGGCTAATCCTGACAAACCTAGAAATTTAAGAATATTTTATAAAACTTAAATGGTTTTATAAATACTTAGTGTGTCGGACTGGACTTAATGTAATGAAGATATTATTATAAGTTAAAAGTCAAGGTTTATATATGGGCAAATGCTATAAATGACTAACATACTTATCCCAATATACTCAAGTTCCTAGTGGACTCTATAAAGGTACACCAAAACATGTATACATTTAAATTTTTACCAAAATGAATAACTTTTTACATGATTTGACTAAAACACCCTTTTCTTCTTCAACCTTCATTTTCCTCATCTTTATACCCAGATTCTGGTGAGATTTTCAGACTAACAACCACCATCAGAACTAATTAACCTAATTAAATTTGACTTTTGTTTCAAACTGTTAAACTCAATATACTAAAAGGCCTATAATTGTACCCATTTGTACCTATCCTTCCGTATCCTAAAACTCCCATTTGTGCCCATTCGTCCATATCCTAAAACAACCACCAGTAACACATACGGAGTATTAAATAATAGGATGTGATTTAAAAAGTAAATGGGTACAACCCCCATTATGTCGGACACAAACAACGGTTTACCACCACCGCCGCCATGCCTATTCAAAACCAAAAACCCATCAAATCCAGTCGACCCAGGTAAATGATACATGTGCAAATTTGAGCAAGACATGCAAAACCCTTAGATATATGTAAAATATACCTAATTCTAAAGCTCGATTCAATTCATTCTGTAAAACAGACTCGATTTAATTTTGTTACATATTTTGGGATTTTGTTTATTTAAGATTTTGTGGATTGGGTTTAAAATTGTATGAATCGGGTGGGGCGGGGGTGTGAGGAAGAGAAAAGGACTTTTCAAAATAAAGTTTAGTGTGTAAATGTTTTTGGTAAGTTTCTACTTTTTTTGTTCGTAATTAATTATGTGGTGGTTGTTGTAGCCGGAAAAAATTGCCGGAATCTGGGTATATATATATATGAGGAAGATGAAGTTGAAGACAAAAGGGTATTTTAGTCAAATTACTTAAAAAGTTATTCATTTTGTTAAAAATTTGAATGTGTACATGTTTTGGTGTACCTTTATAGAGTTCACTAGAAACTTAAGTATATTGAGATAAGTAAATTAGTCATTTATGGTCTTTGCCCTTTATATATATATATAAACTACACGGTTAATAAATACATATTTATTAACGACACTTGTCCTTAGTAGTATACTTTCTCGAGAGCAAACGAGTAAAACGAATACTTTAATCGGATACACCACCACACAAGGGTCTATACACAAGTGATAACAGTATATGTAAACTAGCAAAATATTGTAGTTTATTTAAAGAATCGTTAGTCTAAAATATTAGACTAAGACGTGCCATATTTACTTAGGTATTTGACGGTGACGCTTACTTACCATCTTTGGTATTTTTGCTATATTCGGAGGACTACCTATTGAGGTGAGTTCATAGCCCCATGTTTTACTATATCAATGATTTACAACTTTTGGGGTGAGAAACATGCATTGTTTTACGATTGGACGCAAGTGCACATTTTTACATGATTACGTGTTTGCCTAAGTAGCGATAACCCTCTGAGCCCATTATCATGAACTGTCAATTACTTTGTGTGAGCGCGAATGTTATAAATAGATCTATTTGGGATTGACATCCCCGTTCGGGTGAGTAGCGCTCCACTGGGAGGTTTACCGGACATCGGACGTTATACCATGTAGTAATTAGGCTGGTTGGAGTTAGAAATCATCACGGGAAAATGTAGGCAATTTATGTTGCGTTTCATACATGTCGAGCTTCAGTGTCATGAGCTTACGGAAACGAAATTACATTTTGTGATGTTTGCATCTGTTGCATTATCACGGGGAAAATCTTGCGGTCCTACATTACATTTTACATAAACCTATAAATTCACCAACTTTATGTTGACGTTTTAAAGCATGTTTTCTCAGGTCAATGAGGCACGAGGTGCTAAGGATACATTAGGGATACTCTTTTGGGGAGTCATGCATAAAAGATTTGGAGTCATTACATCTTGGGATATTTGTTATGATCTAAAATCTTGTTATTTCAATGTTGAACAATTTAAGCCGTTGTGCTTTGTATTAAACAATTTCAATAAATCCAATGTATCGTATTTCAAACGACTCTTTTAGAGGTCGTTCTCATATCTTGTGCTATTGATCTATGAAGTAAAACTTCCGGACACATTATTCCGCTGTGACCCAATTTGAGGGTGTTACACATTACTTTATTCTCATATCTTCAAACCAAATGGCCCTAAGACCAATTGGACCATACTCTAAGTAATGGGCTTTGAAAGAGCCTAACGCTTGCCTTCTGTTCCGTCATCTAAGTTTTTATGTAGAGCATTAAAGTTTAGAGTTACTGATTTAATAAACATGAGTAATTTTTTTATACTTTATAAATTTTTTTGAGCAAATACTTTATACATTTCGATCAACAAATATCCAGAATAAAATAAACGTGTCCTTTATATTATTTTGTTCCGTCATCTGAGTTTTTATGTATTGTTGATCGTTATTTTATTATTACATCGTTAGTCCTTTATATTATTTTGTTAAAAAAAATATTTTCTACTTATTTTAAAAACTTATACACGTTTTATACACACATTTTTTACACGTTTTTATACGCATTTTTACACGTTTTTATACACATATTTTTATACACGTTTTTTACATGATTTTATTCACAGTTTTATACACACATTTTTATAGACACGTTTTATACACATATTTTTATACACACAATTTTATCCACGTTTTTAAAAAAAAGTGCATAAAAATGTGTCTGTAAAAACGTGTATAAAAATGCATGTATAAAATCATGGATAAAAGCATGTAGAAAAATGTGTGCATAAAAACGTGTATAAAAATGTGTGTATAAAAACGTGCATAAAAATGTGTGTATAAAAATATTTATAAAACTATGTATAAAAACGTGTAAAAAATGTGTGTATAAAAACGTGTAAAAAATGTGTGTATAAAACGTGTATAATTTTTAAAAATAAGTAGAATTTTTTTTAACAAAATCATATAAAGGACTAACGATGCAATAATAAAATAACGATCGTTAGAAATGTAACCGAAAAACCTGTTAATTGTCTAACGTTGCAACAAAAAAAAAAGATCGATACCTTAAATTGAGAAAAAAAAAGATGAGTACCTTTAATTGACATTGAACCTAAGATGGGTACCTTTTTATGCGATTTGCCCTAAAGGATAATACCTTGAATCAATTTGAAGAAACAAATATAGAGAAACTTAAAGGGTGAATCGATTGATTCATTGATTGTTGGTTGAAAGATTCTGTGAGAATCGATTTGGGAATAAAGGGTGGTGTGAGACGTAAGTGTTTAGGGCTTGGAAGTTCTGTTTCAAAGGGGGTGGTTTTGTTTGTTTCAGTTTTCACTTTAACCCCTATGTTCTTTGTCTAAGTACTCCGCCTTCCTTAAAGTTTTTCTTATTATACTTTTGACACGTATATTTTTTTACACTATTTTATTGAAAAAACGTATGGAAACGAATTTTTATATATTTTGACCAAATATAGAAGTAATTGGGGTTTTTTAATTAAATATGTTTAAAAAAATAAAATAAAAATAAATAGAATATTGCCTAATAAAGTATGATTTGATTTTTTTTAAATACGAATACCCCACTTGACGTTTTCCTTTACTAAATAAAAGATTTGCTCATTTTTTCTTAAAAATAATTTACTTAAATAATTAGTTCATTTCATGCGCCCGTGTTTCATAGGTTTGTTGGGAGAAGTTTACGAGATACTTCGAGGTGGATTTGAAAGAGGTGAAATTGAAAGAAGGCCACTATGTGATGGATCCAATTAAAGCCGATTTGTGTTGTTGCAATTATTGGTTCCACAATGACAGGAGAGTTTGAAGATGTCGAGCTTCTTAACGATCATCTGATGGAAAAGAATAAAGAAACTAGATGAGACACCCCGATCATTGGTGGAACTGCCTCACAGTTAGCAATTATAATAGACTTTTGGTTTAATAAAAAAAATTTATTGTGGCCCTACAAATTTGTAGGCCAAAGATTGTACCTGGTTCGTGATTCCTATGTTTGTTACATTAAAAAATTGTCATTGTTTTCACTGTAAATCATATAGCATGCATGTTTATGTTGTAAGAGTTTATTTTCATCTCACTACATTAATACTTTATATATAAAAAGTAACATTTTTATGTCGAAAGTTTTTAGTCCGATCAAACAAAACAATCAAGCTCCACTACTGACTCCAATTCATGCAATATATGCAATTTATTTTATATTTATGTACATTGACTCTGTTCTTTTTTTATCTACTTAGTATCTAATACTTGAATTATTGTATCACTCTGATATTTTTTTTAGAACGGCAAATTATATTAAGAAACTAGCAAGGCGCTAGGAAAATTACAAAGATAAGGATCTAGGATATTTCATCCAAGAGATCCAATCAAAATTGTTTTTACACCTATTGGAGCACCAAGTAAAAGAGAGTAAATACAAACTCATCAATAGCAATATCCAACGCGGTTGAGATGAGCCAAACAATGTCTGATTACGATACTTCCATATCACCCACCACATAACGTAAAAGACCCCTTCCAATATATCCTTAAAACCTTTAAGGAGACGAAGAGTGTGAAACCATTCAAGCCAATCATCGTATGAGAATAAATCCGGGCAATCAAACTCCCACCATCGAGCCAGTTTGGTAGTAATGTTTCGGGCCATAGAACAAGAGAAAAAAAGATGCGAGCATGACTCCCCTGCACAACTGCAAAGTAGGGCAAAGTGTTAGAGGAATTCAATACCCCGAAGAGACAAATTAAGCCTAATGGGAGCTTTTCCAAACTCACTTTCCAAGCATGAATGTAATCTTAATTGGGACTTCCAAAACCCATCTAGTGGGACCCAACCCGAGAAGAAAAGATCATGCTATAAAAAGTCGAGTAGCATTTAATCGAGAATTCAAGCCGAGGATTCGAGTGGACCCAAATCATCTACATAAGAGACCGAGAGAAATGACAAGTTTAACATCTTCGAGTGAGTTGAAGAATTGGGCTCTTCTTCTAAACTTCCACAGGGAGTCTTCTAAAAGAACCAGAAAATAGAGCTTAGCGTTATAATTTTTTTCTGCCACCGTAGAGTTTTTTATTGGCAACTAAAGCAACATACACGGGTATATTGCATAAGGGGGATTCAGTAAGCCCAAGAATCAACCCAAAATAAAAGTATTTTAACCCATTTCCACTGTTCCTTTTCATAATGAACAACAAGTAATACCTTGCTAGACAAATTTTCCGCATTCACAACAATATAGTCCAGGTAGAAAGAGCGAGCCGAACTTACCAGTGTTGTCTAAAGCTCCAGCCGATCGCCAAAACATAGCTTTAATGACCCTATACCAAAAAGACGGAATCCTTTTGAGACCTGACCTCCCATATCCATTTTGAATAAAAGAGCACGATTGAGCGAAAGAAACTCGAATACCAAAGCCCTCCTTTTTTCTTGACACCAATTATTTTTTTCCCAACCAATCATAGTCTTTTAATTCTCATTAATATCCAGGCACCATTAAAGAATCTCCTGTGAATAGACTCATCTTACGTAAAACACGCCAACAGGAGTTTTATATAGATAGTCAACATGTATATAGAAGCGAGCTAAAGGACAGCTTTATTCAAAGTAAAACGAAAACCACCTATAGAAAGCATTTTAATTTTCCCACTTAAGATAAACGGGATGAAGTTTTTGCAATAAACCTCGTCCCAAAAGTTACTTCTAAGCTGGAAGAACCGACCTTAAAACACCCATAGTTAAAAAGCGATGGAGAACGTGTTACAACCAATACATTAGCAACCACAACACATCTTCTTGAAGGTACCCAATGCCCATAATCTTAACTCTTTGAATATTGATTTTGAGCCCCGACACCAAGTAGAAACATTTAAGCATATTAACGATAGTGATGACATTCGCCTTATCCCATTTACCAATGAAAACAGCATCATCCGCATAAAAGAGATGGGATAACGTTAAAGACTCATCAATACGAATACCTTTGTAGAGCCCGGAATTCAAGATATTGTTTGGAATGAAAATGTGCAACTTTCCTCACCAAAATAAAAAATGAAGGAAAGGAGAAAAAGGATCTCCCTGCTTCAAACCTTTATGAAATTTGAATTCTGATGAGGGACTTCCATTAACCAGAATCGATCCCATTGCCGAAGAAAGACACGCTTGAATCCACCCTCTCCATTTAACACCAAAACCAAAGTTATTTAGAACCCCGTCTAAATAATCCCCATCTAAACCGAATCGAAGGCCTGTTCAAAATCAACGTAAAAATCAAGTGCTGATTCTATGAACTTACCTCACGAAAATAACTCGTTAGAATAAACGGGCCATCCATGATTTGACGTTTAGAAATAAAGGCTATATGAACGTCACTAATCAGATCACGCAATAACAATGCATAGGCGATTGGACAAGATCTTAGCAACGATCTTGTAAAAACTACCATGAGTGCCCCTATTGGACGAAAATCTTTCACCATCTTTGCATCCAATGATTTATGAATAAGAGTAATAAATGACGAATTACTTCCAGGAGGAAACTTACTAGAAGAGAAAAATTCCTTGACAGCATTAACCACATCATGCTGAATGATGTTCTAATATTTTCGAATAAATTCGAAGGAAAAACCATCCGGCCCTGGAGATTTATTAGTGCCACACTCCCAAACCGCCTTCTTAATTTCTCTAATGACCATCCACTTCAAAGGTCCGCATATCGGTCTATAGAAATCTTTGAAACATAGGTGAATCAGAATTAAATAGTCTGACCTGTAGCATAGAAAAAACGATTAGAAAAGTGTATCGAGAAATTCTTCTTCACTTTGGGAGATCTTCAATCCCCTCACTCCATCGACAAGAACACCATGAATAGCAAGGTTAAACCGGTTTTTATTAATTGACCCGTGAAAATACTTAAATTTTCAATCACCTTCGATTAGCCCATTGAATCTTGGCCTTCTTGGGCCTAAATCAAAGAGTGCTCGCTTATCAAGATCATGAATATCTTTCAAAAGGGAGATTCTTTCATTAATATTATCGTTGTTACTCAAACCTTTATCAATCAGCTTGTCTAATTCTAATATCCGGGACTGAGCTGAATGACGCATCGCAGAAGCCTTGAGCATCTCATCTCGACTCTAGTTTTTGATAATCGCCTTAAGAGCTTGAAACTTCTTTCTCAGAAGAGAAATCTTGTTAGTTTCCATGATAGATAAATTATTCTAAGTATCAGCAATAAGATTATCAAATCCGTCCTTTGTGAACCAAGAGTGAAACACACGAAATGGCGCAGGCCCATAATCAATAGATGATTCACGGCAAGAGATATGGCCTACTTAGTCGAGAGACCGATCAAGACATTAGCAACAAAGCGAAGGGAAAATTGAGATCAGCCTTTCAAAAATTAAGAATCAGTCCAATTTACTCATTTTTTGAACCATATTTTAGAGCCCATGTAAAGGAAGACCCTTCAAAGGAAGATCAATAAGCATGATATTGAAATAAAGTGATTAAAAAGGCTTTAGCACCAATATCGTTTGAAAATAGTACCAAATCGTCTCGTTCCCCGATCCTAACTTATTGAAATCTCAGAATGATACATTCTCCATCCCCACAAATTAATCATATCCCCCTGCTTAATGTATTCTCACAAAGATTTTCTTTAGAGATATCTTGAGGGCGCATAAACGAAACAAACATTAGCTTCAAGGAAGAAGAAATCCACGTACCACGGACATCTACAAAGGAATTAGATACAGTAACACTTTCTTTAGCGGAAACATTTAGATTCCAAACACAAAGGATCCCACCAAATAACCTAACAGAAGGGCTATAGACAAAGTCGAAATTAAATTGCCATAACGATTTGATGGCAAAAAGATCAATTTTTCTAATCTTAGTTTTTCTTGAATAGTAGCAAAATTTTCACCTGTATATTTCAAATTTAACTCCCGAAATTCCAGTCTTTCTTGGACGTAGTCCAAGACCATTGAATATTCAAGGACATAATACATCATCGTAAACCGATGTCACTTAACTCCCTGAAGACAACAATAGCTTCTATATTTTTAGAACACCTTCCATATTGTACCCCAGAGCATGACCTATTCAATTAGATCCTCCATACAACTAGAATTGAACCATTCCAGCTTTAAGTTTAAAAAACACTATTTAGATCCACCTCTTCCCATTTGATCATTTATCATTTATCCGATAAATGTCTTTATATAATACACTTTCCGCGATTTCAAGGTAAATATCATTGTTATTATATGATCTTCTACGTGTTTGTGTGTTTGTTGTTACAAATTTATTTAATTTGTTGTACAATTATTTTAAAGCTTGTTTCAAAGGAACATCTTGCGCAAAATTATATACATGCAAAAAATAAATGCCTTTTACAGTTTTTCCAATAATCTATTATGTATTACAAAGTAGCAATTAATATTTTCTATCATACATCTAACATATCATTTATTTACATGAAAAAAATTAAATGCTATTTTTTATGTTGTTATTAGATTATTTTACTCTTTTTCAAAGTGATATATTCTCAAATTTATATACCATAAAGAATTAAATGTTTTTTTTGTAGTGTTTCAATAATTTATTTGTATCATAATTTAACATTAATATTTTTTATTTACGGGGCTAACATATAATTTATTTACGTAATACCACAAATCAATCTTTTATAAAAACTCTATCAACGGTTTCTTAAGGACCCGTGAATTTCACGGGTCAATAAACTAGTAATTAATTATATAGGGGTGGACTAAAGATTATGTAAGAAAATTCTTTAAGCGTAAAATGGCCATTGTCACTCAAATTGCATTTTCAAGTGTCACAAAACAAACTTACATACATAAGCAAGGCAAGAGATTTCCTATTTAACTAAACGGTTGCATAAAAACAACTACAAAAAGCGAAGCGCATCAATTTTTGATAGATATATCACTACATCGACTTTTTATCTATGTGGGATAAGTTGATGTTATACAAAAACACTAAACCCGATACATGCCATCACAAATACTCTGTAACTTGGTTCTAATTCCTAAGGACAGATGAACAATAAACGAAAATAGGGTTGGGCTGCAGTAGAGTTGGGGTTGGGTTTTGAAGCTTATCTTTATAAGCCCGGAAGCTGAAGCTTAAGTTTTAATAAAGTTGTTTGAGAATTGAGGTCGAGCTGAAGTTTATTAATTTAAAACGCCTATAAATAGTCCATTATTTACATTTTGAAGCGTGATTTTAAGTAATTGTATGAGGGATATGGTGGGAGTGGTTGGGAGGAATGGGAGCTAGACTAGTTATAAGTCTCCATAAGCCGCTTTCAATGAACTTGGGCCTATGAAAGCTTATGACTTGTAAAAACTTTTGTAAGTCTGCGTGATAAACGAAGCTTATTTTAAAAGCTTATTTTAAAAGCTTAAGCCCCAAAAGCTCTAATATGCACTCTCCCGAACACAACCCATTATCGTAAAAGCTGAAAATATACATACTTTTAATTTGATATGTTTTTATGTGATTTTACATTAGTATGTTTCCGCTCTAAATAAATCACCAAACATCTTTATAAAAATAAAAGCCTCGGCTTCCGCCAACTCCGGCCCAAACCTAACTCCAACCCATTTCGACCAAACATGCTCTACATGTGATAAGACAATTAATTAAACAATTATACAAAAGGACAAAAAAAGGAGAAGATTTCAGTTTAATTAAACAATTATAAAAAGAAGAACAATTGAAGGAGACAACGAGAAGTTTTATATATTACTAGTTTCAAGGCCCGCCCGTTGGGCGGGGAGCTTTAAGGTATTGTTGAAAAAAAAAACATTTGATACTTGTTCGATATTGTTTTTGGTTGTTCCAACTATTGCATATCATTTAGATAACT
>BQNB010076873.1:0-31019 GCA_026074375.1 Tanacetum coccineum
ACAACCTTACCATCAACAATAGCATGTATTTTCTTCACTGAATTGATTGTTTTTGAAGTTGCATTATTCCAAAACTGTTAAATGTAAGAAGCATAGATAGTGGGACTTACAGTGAGAGCATAGTTGATTAAACATTGTTAGGAATAAATCTTCACAAGTTAGTTCAAGTGGTTAGTACTACTCGGATTATAACTAACAATATTAACTGGGTTAGTACTGCTAGTACAAGATTAGTAATGCTAATGATAGTTAGTACTGCCAAGAGAAGATTAATATTGCTGAAGACTTAACACTCTCAGAAGAAGATCAAGATTACTTAGAGATAAAGATTAGAAGTTATTTATAGAATAGATTGTATCAGAATATTATATAAGTTTATGTTTATCTTTAGCATATCTTGTAAGCCGACTAGGACTCCTTAGTCTATAAAAGGAGGCTCTAGGGCATTAGTTGAGATATAAGTTTTCATAGTTGTCAAGTCGATTAAAAAGAAGCTTCAAGGTTGTAAACCCTAGTACTAGTCAAGAGTACTCGTATTATTCATCAAATAATATTGAAGCATTTGGTTATATCTTTGTTCATTTATATTTACTATTCCATTGATATTACTTCTAGAGTATTAAGGTGTAGGTTCAGCATACACTTTAATATATACACAAAGTCTCTACTATTGTTATTTTGGATTTATCCAAGGTAGCATACTCTTTACAAGCTAAAGAATCGATCAAGGTTTGGGATCAACAAGTGGTATCAGAGCTTGTGCTTTGAGAAACTTTAATCTAGAAGTCATGGAATCTGAATCTGCACAAAGTAATACTACTACTAAACTTCACATACTCAAACTAGGTGAGTATGAGATGTAGGTGATAAGAATCAAGCAATACTTCCAGGTACAAGACTATGCTCTATGGGAGGTCATAGAGAATGGTAACTCATGGGTATCTGTACCACAAATAGAACAAGAGAACGGTACCTCAATTACAAAGATGTCCGTACTCGGAACTGCTAAAGAGAAGACCAACAAGAAAAATGATGTGAAAGCTAAAAGCTTGCTGCTCATGGCTCTTCCCAATGAACATCAACTTACTTTCAATCAGTACAATGATGCTAAAACAATGTTTGCTGCTATTGAAACACGATTTGGAGGTAATGAAGCCACCAAGAAAACACAGAAGGCACTTTTGAAACAACAATATGAAAATTTTAATGCATTAAGCACATAGTCACTTGACTCTATCTTTAACAGGCTCCAAAAACTTGTTAGTAGACTTGCAATTCTGGGTGTGGTTATCAATCAAGAAGATCTAAATTCAAAGTTTTTGAGAAGCTTGCCTCCCGAGTGGAATACTCATGTTGTAGTCTGGATGAATACGGGTGATATTGAAATAATGAGCATTGATGATTTATATAACAACTTCAAAGTTGTTGAACAAGATGTAAATAAATTTGTTGGTGCAAGTACTGGTACTCAAAACATGGCCATTATGACTGCTCCAAGTTCTAGCAGTACTAATAATATTAATACTGCTAATCCTACTAATGAAGCTAGTACTGTTAGCCCTAATATTAACACTACTAGTCCTCAAGTTAGTACTGCTAACTTCTGTGATAATGATGTATACACTTTCATGGTTAAGAATCCCAATGGTTCTAATCTCCTACAGCAGGATTTAGAGCAAATTCATGAAGATGATCAGGAAGAAATAGATTTGAAGTGGCAACTCTCTCTGCTAAGTATGACGGCAAATAGGTACTTTGAGAGGACAAGCAAGAAAATTTTCATTAATGCTAATGATACCGCTGGCTATGATAAATCCAAGGTAGAGTGTTTCAACTGTCACAAGATGGGACACTTTGCGAGAGAATGTAGAGCACAAAGGAACCAATATGGTCGATTTAGAAATCAAGACAACACTAGGAAGCAAGGAAACAATGAAGATACATCTTTAAAGGTAATGTTGGCTATAAATGGTGTTGGTTTTGACTAGAGTGATATGGTAGAAGAACAAGTTCAGACAAACAAGGCTCTAATGTCATTTTCAGACTCTGAGGTATACAATGATAAATCTTGCACTAAAACTTGTCTAAAAAACTATGAAACTCTTAAGAAACAATGTGATGATTTAATTGTTAATCTTAATCAAACTGAATTTAAAGCAGCTACTTATAAAAGAGGTTTAGCAACTATAGAAGAACAACTTGTCACATATAGAAAGAATGAGGTTCTTTTTAGTGAAGAAGTTGCAGTTCTTAAAAGAGATGTAGCTTGCAAATACTATGAAATAGGTGTGCTTAAAAGTAAGTTTGAAAACGTTAAGCAAGAAAAAGAGGGTATTGTATTTAAAATTGAGAAATTTGATAGTGCCTCAAAGAGTCTAGATAAGTTGTTAGGAAGTCAGATAACTGACAAAATCAAAATGGGTTTGGGGTATAATGTTGTTCCTCCACCTCGTCCTTTAATCTATAATGGACCTACAAAACTTGATTTGTCTTATTCTAGTCTTAATGAATTCAAAGAGCCTGAATTTCAATGTTATGGAACTAGGGATAGTAAACAAGAATCTACCATTGATAAAAACATAGATAATTCTCAAGAAAAATCTAATGATTCTTTGATGAAAAACAAGTGTCAGAACATGAAAGTAGCTTTGTTGAATCTCCACTTAATGTTGATAAAGAAACTGTTTTTCCTACTGATAAAAAGATAAAGTTTGTCAAACCTAAAAATCATAAAAAATGAGTTAGAAAGTCAGTTAAGTATGCAGAGATGTATAGATCACAAAGACCAAGGGGGAATCAAAGAAACTAGAATGGACATAAGTCTAATCAACTAGGAGGAAATTTTGTGATGTATAACAAAGCTTGTTTTATTTGTGGGAGTTTTAACCATGTGCAGATTAACTGTAATCAACATCAAAGAAAAAGGATGCTGTTTGGGAATAATTACAATAGGGTGGATTATGACTATTATGCCAAAACCACACACCCTAGTGCTCAAAGGAACACGGTTCTAAGAGCAGTTTTGCTAAAATCTGGCCTAACACCACTTAATACTCCTAGGTCTGTTTATATTGCTCACCCCAAACCAACAGTTCATAGTGCTAAATCAATGCCACATTTTACTAAACAAGCACATTCAACTGTTAAGAGGCCCTTTTATGAGAAAACAACAACATCTAACAGATATTTTCATTAAAAGGCTAATACTGCTATTGGATAGTATTACAATGCTAAGCCAAGGGCAGTTAATACTGCTAGGCCATATTCAGCACCAGTTAATACTGTTAGGGGAAAAAAGGGTAAATGTTGTTAAGGCCTCAGCATGTTGGGTTTGGAGACCTACCAGACCTAATGGTGCATCACTTGTTTTCAAGAGATATAACTACATTTATGTACGAGGCAGATCCAAGTCAATAATGGCCTGGGTCCCCAAAGGAAACTAATTTCCTTATTTTCATATGCAGGGCAAGCCATAAAAGGATGATACAGGTTTTATTAATAGTGGATGCTCAAGGTACATGACTAGGAACATAGCTTATCTCTCAGATTTCAAGGAATTTGATGGAGGTTATGTTACATTTAGGGGAGGAGTACATGGTGGTAGAATAACTAGTAAAGGAACACTTAAAACTAATAGTCTTGATTTTGAAGATGTATACATTGTCAATGAGTTAAATTTCAACCTTTTTAGTGTCTCATAAATGTGTGACAAAAAGAACTATGTCCTTTTTACTGACACTAAATGTCTTGTTTTATCTCCTAATTTTAAGTTGCCTCATGAAAGTTAGATACTTCTTAAAATTCCTAGAAAGGACAATAAGTATAGTTTTGATATAAAGAACATTGTTCCTAAAGAGAGTTTAACTTGTCTTGTTACAAAGGCTACATTAGAAGAATCAATGCTCTGGCATAGGAGGCTTGGTCATATAAATTATAAAAACATAAATAAGCTTATTAAGGAGAACCTTGTAAGAGATTTGCCTTCAAAACATTTTGAAAATGACCAAACCTTTGTTGCTTGTCTTAAAGGAAAGCAACATATAGCTTCTTGTAAGTCCAAAGTTCTGAATCCTATTACTAAGCCTTTGTTTATGCTACATATGGATTTGTTTGGTCCTACTTTTGTGAGTAGTTTAATGCATAAGAAGTATTGCTTAGTAGTCACTGATGATTATAGTAGGTTTACTTGGGTTTTCTTCTTAGCAACTAAGGATGAAACCAGTGACATTCTTAAGAACTTTATCAAAGAGATAGAAAACCTAGTAACTCAACTCCTTGCAACACCTGCATTGAACCTGTACCTACACCAGAACCAATGAAAGTTTTCTTGTATTCCCCACTTTCATTGAAACCCATATTCCTGTAAAGCACTACCTTTGAAGTAACGTCATCTAACCTCCAAAGCTTTATTACCCACTATACCTTTTACGGTATCCTAGGAATATGCACTTGACCTTAACCGGTTCAAGCATCCCTTGCTTAATACTAGCAAGCCAACCAAAAAACCCTAACATATCTATAGGCATCTTAAATCCAGTCGCTGATGATGGTGACCTTGTTCACTAGATATGTAGACATGGTTGTATCCTCTGCCCAAAGAACCTTGGACAGACCAGACTGAATCAGAAAACAACATACCTTAGCCAAGAGTGTCATGTTCGTCTCCTTAACCAACCCATTCTGCTGCTATAACCCTGCAACACCCAAATGTTTGGCGACCCCACTCTTCGTACATTGTTGTGTAGACCTCTGATTACAAGAATCAAGAACATTACCCGTCTTGACTTCCACCCAGCTGAACCTTCAGCAGAAACAACCACACAATCAGCAGAATCCACAGCTTCAGCAGAATCTACAACATCATCAGCAGAAATCACAACTTCAGCAGGAACACACTCTTCAGCAGAAACATCATCTTCAGAATCTGACTCATCATACATACTAGCCATCATTCCATAAACATCCAAAGATCTTGTTTCCACTTCATTATCCTCTGGAATACTGTCCCAATTCACAACACCACATCCATCTACAGATACCAAAGCCTTCTTATCAGGCTGAGAATTCCTTTCTTCCCTAGCTTTGTATGTAGAGTATTCTGTTTGAGAGGTTGGTGCTCTACACTCTCTAGAGAAGTGCCCCTTCTGATGACACTTGTAGCATTTAACCAATTGCTTGTCAAACCTTGCACTTTCCCTTCCATTAAATTTGATCTTTCTTCCTGCTTTCTTTTCAAACCTGCGAACTCTAATAGAAAGCATAGCCATCTGATGCTTCAAGTCATACTCCTCCAAGTCTTGTTTGTTTAATTGATCAAGATCATCAAAACAAAGCTGTTGATCCTTTTCATGATCAGCAAGAAGACTGTAGACAACATCATCAACAACCTTGGACACTTTTATAGAGTGCTCATTTGATGATGTTTGTGGAGATGGAAAGTAAGATGGATAACTACTGCTGCTGTTAGACCCATGAACAGCAGGTTTGTTCTGAGATGTACTGGATGATCCTACAAAAGCAGCATGAGAGGGTCTTGCATACCCTCTTACATCACTTTCTAGGAATTTAAGTTTGCTGTAGAGATCTTCAAAGGTGAGAAGATCCAATCCTCCTCTTGCTCTTAAAGAGAGAGAAACTTGTCTCCAGGATTCAGGCAAGGCTCTAAGAAAACACATATTCACTTCTTCTTGTTCAGGTTTGATTTTCAAACTGTTCATCTGAGTCAGCATCTTTTGCATCCTTTCATAGCATTTATCCAGCCCTTCTTCTGATGTCATCTTGAATTCAGCAAATGCTTGCTTTAACATTGTCTTCTGGAGTTTTCTAGACTCTTCATTCGATCCAAACTTGGCTTTTATGGCATCCCAGATGTCTTTAGCATCAATCATGTGATTAAAATCACTCATGTGTTCATCTGGAAGTGCAGAGATCAGAGTGGATCGAGCTTTAGATTCTCTCTGAAGAACCAAGTACTCATCAGCAGAAACAGGATCCCGATACACTATTTTTCCATTGGAGTCAGTAGTGGTTGGTCTTGCATGGTTTCCTTTCATAACTATATTCCAGCATTGAAGATCAGTACTACTGATGTAGTTTTGCATCTTCATTGCCCAAACATCATATTCACCTACTTTAAGATAGGGGAACTTTGCTATGTTATTAACAGTGGTGACTTGAGGTAAGGTATGGTTGACAACTTCCCCCGAAGGGCCTGATTCAATAGTCATGATGAGACGAAAGGGAGTTTTTGAGAGATTGATTAGGGTTAGGGTTTATGACAGAAAATATTCTTATCCAGAGACTCTCAACAGGCTCTGATACCAATTGTGAGATCCCAGTAATAGATCTTTCTAGCCTGTTAAGGGTAGTAGATAACTTTTACAAGTAAACCTACACGAGAGGCTCTTGGTTGAATACCAAGCTATATGCGGAATCTATAACTTGATGATAAGAAGAATGATAATAGAGATAATAAGAAAGAAATAGATCACAATTGATCAATACATTAATAATAATAACTATTGGAATGTGTTTTTGAGATCTAGAGGTGTGTATTCTACCTTGCCATGGGTATCTTATATACTAGTGAAACCCTAGCGGCCCAATCTATCTAAACGGGCTTTGACTGATATGCATTATCACTTCCTAACATTTCTCATGCATATCCTAACTAACTATTACAAAACTGCGTTGTCAGCAGAAACAATCTTACTATCAGCATAAATGATTAACTATCAGCAGAAATGAAGTACTTGATATACTATCAGCAGAAATGAACTATATTAGCAGAAATAATATATCCTAACAATAATGTTGTTCCTCCACCCTATTATTTAATCTATAATGGACCTACAAAACTAGATTTGTCTTATTCTGGTCTTAATGAATTCAAAGAACCTGAATTTCAAAGCTATGGTCCTAGGGATAGTAATCAAAAGTCTAACATTGTGTGTGATAAATCAGATAACTCTAAGGAAAATTTTGATGACTCTTTGGTAAAAGAACAAGTAACAGAAGACACAAGTAGCTTTGTTGAGTCTTTACTTAATGTTGATAAAGAAACTGTTTTTCTTACTGATAAGAAGATAGAGTTTGTCAAACCTAAGAAGCAGGAAAAACTAGTTAGAAAGTTAGTTAGGTATGCTAAGATGCATAAATCACAAAGTCCTGGGGGAATCAAAGAAACTGAAATGGACAGAAGTCCAATTAAATAGGAAGTGATTTTGTGATGTATAACAAAGCTTGTTTTGTTTATGGGAGTTTTGATCATGTGTAGATTAATTGTAATTACCATCAAAGGCAAACGATGGTATATGGGAATAATTACAATAGGGTGGATTATGACTATTATGCCAAAACCACACACCCTAGTGCTCAAAGGAACATGGTTCCAAGAGCAGTTTTGCTGAAAACTGGCCTTACACCACTTAATACTGTTAGGCCTGTTTATACTGCTCACTTTAAACCAATAGTTCATAGTGCTAATTCAATGTCACATTTTTCTAAACAAGCACAATCAACTGTTTAGAGGCCCTTTTATAAGAAAAAAGTAATATCTAACAAATATTTTCATCAAAAGGTTAATACTATTGTTGGTCAGTATTACAATGTTAGGCCAAGAGTAGTGAATACTGCTAGGCCATATACAGCACCAGTTAATACTGTTAGGGCAAAAGGGGATAATGCTATTAAGGCCTCATCATGTTGGGTTTGGAGACCTACCATACCTAATGGTGCATCACTTGTTTTCAAGAGACATAACTACATTGATGCACGAGACAGATCCAAGTCAGTAATGGCTTGAGTCCCTAAAGGAAACTAATTTCCTTGTTTTTATGTGCAGGGCATGCCACAAATGTATGATAAAGGATTTGTTGATAGTGGATGCTCAAGGCACATGACTAGGAACATAGCTTATCTCTTAGATTTCAAGGAATTTTATGGAGGTTATGTTACATTTGGGGGAGGAGCACATGGTGGTAGAATTGCTGGTAAAGGAACTCTTAAAACTGATAGCCTTGATTTTGAAGATGTATACTTTGTCAATGAGTTAAAATTCAACCTTTTTAGTGTTTCACAGATGTGTGACAAAAAGAACTATGTCCATTTTACTGACACTGAATGTCTTGTCTTATCTTCTAATTTTAAGTTGCCTGATGAAAGTCAGATACTTCTTAAAATTCCTAGAAAGGACAATATGTACATTTTTTATATGAAGAACATTGTTCCTAAAGAGAGTTTAACTTTCTTGTTGCAAAGGCTACATTAGATGAATCAATGCTCTGGCATAGGAGGCTTGGTCATATTAATTTTAAGAACATTAATAAGCTTGTTAAGGAGAATCTTGTAAGAGGATTGCCTTCAAAACATTTTGAAAATGACCAAACTTGTGTTGCTTGTCTTAAAGGAAAGCAACACAGAGCTTCTTGTAAGTCCAAAGTTCTTAATCCTATTATTAAGCCTTTTTTTATGCTTCATATAGATTTGGTTGGTCCAACTTTTATGAGTAGTTTAATGCATAAGAAGTATTGCTTAGTAGTCACTGATGATGATAGCAGGTTTACTTAGGTTTTCTTTTTGGTAACTAAGGATGAAACAAGTGAGATTCTTAAGAACTTTATCAAAGAGATAGAAAACCTAGTGGATAAGAAAGTGAAAATAATTAGATATGATAATGGGACAGAGTTTAAGAATAAAGTTATGGATGATTTTTGTATAGAAAAAGGTATTAGGAGGGAATACAGTGTAGCTAGGACTCCTCAGCAGAATGGCGTAGCTGAGAGGAGAAATAGGACATTAATTGAGGCTGCTAGAACCATGTTAGCTTGCTCTAAGTTACCCACTATATTTTGGGCTAAAGTAGTTAATACTGCTTGCTATGTGTAAAATAGGGTATTAGTAGCCAAGCCTTATAACAAGACCCCTTATGAACTTTTTAGAGGTAGAACACCTTCTCTAAGCTTTATGAGACCATTTGGGTGTCATGTTACAATTCTAAATACCTTAGACCATCTAGACAAGTTTGATGGAAAGAGTGATGAAGGATTCTTTGTTGGATATTCCTTGAGTAGTAAAGCTTTTAGGGTTACAACACTAGAACTAAGAAGGTAGAAGAAAACTTGCATATTAGGTTTTTAGAGAATAAGCCTATGATAAAAGGAAATGGTCCAAAGTGGCAGTTTGATATTAATTCTTTAACCCAATCTATGAATTATTTACCAGTAGTTATAGGTACAATTTCTAATGAATCTATAGGTAAACAAGGAGATCTTAATGCAGGTACATCTACAGGGAAAGAAGGAACCAATCATGATTGCATTGTGATGCTAATTTGGAAAGATGCTTCATACTTTGATTCACCTTTCAAGAATGATAGTGATGATGATCCACAACCTTCTAATGATTCTGGAAAGTAGAATGATGAGGATCCATGCAAAGAAAGTGAAATTGAGGATCTTAAGAGGCCTAAAAAGGATAACAGTACTAATAATGTTAATACTGCTGGGCTAAATATTTATACTGCTAGTACAAATTTTAATACTGGTGGTGAAAGTATTTATAGTCCACCAGTTAACACTGTTAGCTCAAGTCATGATGATTTCTTTGATGATAATACTGATTTAACAAACATCACTAGTTCCTATACAGTTCCTACTACTCCAAATACAAGAATCCATAAAGATCATTCACTTGATAATGTGATTGGAAGTGTGTTGTCTGGTGTACAAACAAGAAGAATGAAAAAGTCTGATAATAAACAAGGCTTTATTAGTGCTGTTTATGAAGGGAAAATTCATGAAGACCTTAATATTTGTTTGTATTATTGTTTCTTATCTCAGATTGAACCCACCAAGGTTGCTAAAGCACTTAATGATTCAGCTTGGGTAGAAGCAATGCAGGAAGAACTTCAACAGTTTAAGCTACAAAAGGTTTGGATACTAGTGGATTTGCCTAAAGGTAAGAGGGCTATTGGCACAAAATGGATTTTTAGGAACAAGAAAGATGAGAAGGGTATTATGATCAGGAATAAAGCAAGGCTTGTTGTAAAGGGATATACTCAAGAAGAAGGCATAGACTATGATGAAGTTTTTTCTCCTGTTGCAAGAATTGAGGCAATAAGGTTGTTCTTAGCTTATGCTTATTTTATGGGATTTATGGTCTATCAGATGGATGTGAAGAGTGCTTTCCTTTATGGAACTATTGAAGAGGAGGTATATGTATGTCAACCTCCAGGGTTTGAAGATCCTGATTATCCTGATAAGGTTTACAAGGTGGTAAAAACACTTTATGGGCTGCATCAAGCTCCAAGAGCATGGTATGAAACATTGGCTAACTATCTGTTGGACAATAGGTTCCAAAGAGGAAAGATAGATCAGACTTTATTTATCAAAAAGCAAAAAGGAGATATTTTGCTTATACATATCTATGTTGATGACATTATCTTTGCCTCTACCAAGAAAGAGTTATGTACTGCCTTTGAGAAACTAATGAAGGATAAGTTTCAGATGAGTTTTATGGGATAACTTACTTTGTTCTTAGGGTTACAAGTGAAACAGAAGACAGATGGTAAATTTATCAGCCAAGATAAATATGTAGCTGACATTTTGAGGAAGTTTAGTTTCACAGATGTCTTGATAGGTAGCACCCTAATGGATACAAAGAGGCCTTTGCTCAAGGATCCAGATGGAGATGATATTGATATTCATCTCTACAGGTCAATGATTGGATCATTGATGTATCTTACATCATCTAGACTAGACATTATGTTTACAGTATGTGCATGTGCCAGATTTTAGGTTACATCTAAGATGTCACACTTACATGCTGTAAAAAAGATTTTTTAGGTACTTAAAAGGCAAACCTAACTTAGGTCTTTGGTATCCTAAGGATTCTTCCTTTGATCTGGTAGCATATTCTGATAGTGATTATGCTTGAGCAAGCATAGATAGGAAGTCTACAATAGAAGGTTGTCAGTTCCTAGGGTGCAGATTGATATCATAGCAGTGCCAGAAGCAAATAGTGGTTGCCACATCCTCTACTAAAGCTGAATATGTGGCTGCTGCTAGTTGTTGTAGATAAGTACTCTAGATTTAGAATCAAATGCTGGACTATGTGTATAACTTTATGCATACTATGATTCATATTAACAATAACAGTACTATTTGTATTATTAAGAATCATGTTTTACATTCTAAAACAAAACACATAGAGATTAGACATCATTTTATAAGAGACTACAATGATAAAAAGTTAATTCAAGTGGTTAAAATCCATATAGATAACAATTTTGCAGACTTACTTACAAAAGGTTTAGATGTTGGGAGATTTCAGTACTTGGTTGCAAGTATTGGAATGTTAAATCGTTAAAGTTTTAATCTCTTTGTGTCTTTGTAAAGGATTAGTACTGTTAGTTGTATCAATTCTTACTGCTAAGTATAATTATAACTGTTACTTATACGTAAGACTGCTTGTTAAAATTGTTAGTGTGTCAGTTAATACTGCTAGTGCAATATTCAGACTATTAGTCATAACTTCATAATGTCAAAAAGAAAATAGTTTGGAAAGTATTTTCTTGGTTTTAGGCTAACATTTGCAGGTTATGCAAAGCAGTATGGTTAGATTTGAGGGGAGGATGTTGATGATAGCATGAATGTACTTTTAGTGTTGGTTGTACACCACACAACAAATGGTTATCAATTCACAATGTCTAATAGATAAGAAAAAATTGGCTATTCCAGGGCAAACGACAACTGGTAAAGAATAATCAAATCCGTTGATGGGTGTTAGTTTGCCAAAAACTATATTTTCAACTAAGTTGGTGGGCTGACTTGAGGTTAAATTTGGGAAGAAATGGGTCAAATGCAGTATTTTGGTTTGGTTAACAGTTTTTGACTTCTATTCATGAGTTATGCATAAATATGGATCCTTATAAATTCTCACATGTCTATCTAGTTGTTTCTAGTGTGTTTGTGATGAATAGAGGCATGTTGTTGCATGATTATTGGCTAAAAAGTTATTACTGATAATCAAATTCTTAATACTGATAGACAAAAATTAATACTGCTAGGCTAATATTAGTACTGCTGGGTTACCGTTAAGACTGTTAGGTTAATAACAGATTTTCAACTCTTTAAATATTATTGTTGATGTTTTTACCCAACTGATTGAGTATATAAGGTTCTTAATTTGGATAATTGTAATCTTTACCTTGTTTATACGATTTCTTTTAAGCTAAAGATACAATTTATTCATTCATCCACTTTTAAAATCTTATACACACTCTATAAAATCTCAATTGCTTTTACCAAACACTAATTCATTCTAAATCGATCTTAACCCAACACACACATCAGTATTTAGCTCATAACTTTTATACACATGGATAATATAGACTTCTACGACAAGCATAATGTTGGGAATTATATTTGAGTTGATAAGACAAAACGTATGAAAGATGAAGGACTTAAACAGGCATAGGAGGAATTCTTCAAAAGATGGAAGATTTTGAAGACCTCCTTAAGAAGAGAAAAGATATAGAAGATAATATTAAATGTTAGGAAGCTATTATTTGTTCTTATCTTTTGTAAAACCTAATATCTCTATTATATAAATAGATACAGGTTATTAGGTTTAGGTGTACAAAGTCATGAGTTTCTATACCTAAATGTGTGTGTGTGTCTGTGTCCAAGCATAGAGATGCGCTATATGTAGTTTAGCCTCAAGGATCTTATGATTCCTGTTACAGTTCATTGATGTAACCGTATTATTCTGATCAAATAATATTAGGGCTTGGAATGTTTGGTAAAACCTTGTTCATAACATTGTTCTTATTCTACTATGTTTTAATACATTGTTATTAATCTTATGAACATTGTTATTATTAATTCTAGATAAAAGATCTAACCAATCTTGAGCTTAAAACGATTTAACTTGTGGTATCAGAGCCATGTGGCTCTCGATCAAGGATCACAAGGTTTTATTCATATGTATTTTCTATTTTTAGTGGTTAAATTCGGAAAAACTAGGGTTTATAGCAAACCCTAGATCAATAAAACAGAAACTATGGTATTTGTTTAGTGAAGGTGTACATCTAAATGAAGTTGTTGTTTGATAGTGATTGATTCGCTACTCTTAATAAATAAACCAAAACCCTAAAAAGTTTTTTGTCAATACAATAGCAGGTTATTATTTATTCAAGACGAAGGATTACGCAGTAAGGTTGTGACATCATGACGTCATACAGAAGCAGCAGTTATAGAGCAGCAGCAGGTATCAACAAGGATCCGAAGGTACAAAGATTTTGATTAAAACTAAAGGTTTATGTATTGCTATCATGATGATTGTTATTGAAAGGTAAATAAGTGTTGCCAATGGAAGTTTATACTGCCTATTTACATTAGTACTACTTGTCATTATTTGGATTGTATACTCAAAGGAAGATGAAGTACAGGTTATCTTTGGACCTATAAAATCATTATATACTGTGTTCTTAAAGATGTCGTATTCTTAGTAACAAAGAAGTAGTAGTAGGCGTGTGGTCGCATCAGGTTATCTGATAGATGGTTTATAGCAGCAGGGTTCTGACGTGTATGGTTTTCATGATAATGATGTATGAAATTCTTGCGTTCGGTCCTTTGAAGGAGAAACAACAGCAAAGACACATGGTTTGTGTAAATTAGTTTATCACAACAGTGATAATGAATGAAGTATGTTGTTTGGTTTAAATGATCGCTGGTGTTTGTGTTTGAATCTGCTCATGTACAACAATTATGATGTTCATGTACAACTGCAGGTTTTGTATAAAGCTTTAAAGATCTGCTTGTGGTGTTCATTGATAGGTTAGTACTGTTACTTTTTAGTTGTTACAACTACTTTTGATTGAACATGAGTTAGTACTGCTAAAGGAATTTTAGTACTGCTTGATTTACTTGTTTGTACTGCTAGAATTTATGACAAAATAGCAACAGTTTAGTGACAGTTATAGCGTCACAAAAAACCTTGGGAGGAAGGAGCAATCTGATTTGCAACTGCTTAGCAACAGATTAGTGACGGATAATGTGTCGCTAACAGCCTTGGGAGGAAGGAGATCACATATTAACGACGGGTTAGTAACGGTTTTGTGATAGATAATGTGTTGCTAAGCATGGGAGGAAGGAATAAATATTACATAAGGATAAAAATAACATAACTGGCTAACTAGCGCAGTTGGTTAGGAGGGTGTTGTTATGTATTTCTTCCTTAAGGTCAGATGTTCGAGCCCCACATGTGGCGTTTATTTCTTTTTTGTTGTAGCAGGCCAAACGAATCATGGGTCCATGAGTTGTTTGCTAACTGATTGTAATTGGGCCATTGGTTTAAACCGAAATTATTAGGCCAGCTAGATTATATTGATGATTGGACCGGAAATGTTAATGAGTTTTGATTATTGGGGATCGTATAAATTTTAGAATTGGAATATTATATAATGGTATTTTGGGAATGTTATAAGAGGATGATTTGTGACAAGTGTTAATGCTGCTTGGGTTCATACATAGGTTTGTGCTACAGTCGTTTGATTAATATTGCTTGATTTATAAGCAGTTTCAACTCGTGGTTTTAAGAGTTAGTACTGTTTGAATTATAAGAAGTTAGTACTACTCATTGTGTTTTAGTAGTGCCAGTTGAAAAATTAATATTGCTGACTGTAAATGATTAGTACTGCCAGCTTTGACAGTTATCGAATGACACACAAGATAGTTATCAGACAGAAGAAGAAAATCAAGATTGTTTTGATTTTTGATTTGGTTTTCGAATTGGAACAGATTGGTTCCAACACACACATGGATGTTTGGTTTTTGGATTTGGTTTAAATGTTCTTAAACCTTTAAAAGGCTTGTAATTATTGGTTTTATTGGTTACGAAGAGGATTACTTATCACTTATTTGACGATGAAGTAGAGTTTCACAGGTTTGTGTTCTTATCATATCTCAAATGGCTTAGAACATTTGGAGGTAAGTTGTTCGTGCTTACAACAGTGTGACTAAGACTTGACGAATCTAGCAAAGGTGTGTGATTTTTCTTATGGATACACACACACACACACACACACACACACACACACACACACATATATATATATATATATATATATATATATATATATATATATATATATATATATATATATATAGGGATGGGATCATGAGAAAACCTAATTTCGGTGGAAAACCCAGAAAACCCAGAAAAACCAAACAAATGCCCTAAAAAAACCAAACAGATGCCCTAATTTTTTCAGGCTAAAAATTGTTTTTTCAGGCAAATATGGCCTCGATTTACTCTCTGTAAAAACCCAAAAAAACCAAACAGATGCCCTAAAAAACTAAACAGATGCCCTAAAAAATCTTTTGTATAGCCTGAAAAAATTAGGGCATCTGTTTGGTTTTTGAGTTTTTTATAGACATTATATCGAGGCCATATTTGCCTGAAAAACCAATTTTTAGTCTGAAAAACCAATTTTTAGTCTGAAAAAATTAGGGCATCTGTTTGGTTTTTTTAGGGCATTTGTTTGGTTTTCTGAGTTTTTTGGGTTTTCTAGCAAAATATGGTTTTCCCTAGAACCCATCCCTATATATATATATACATATATATATATATATATATATATATATATATATATATATATATATATATATATATATATATATATATATATATATATATATATATATATATATATATATATATATATTATATATATATATATCTATAAACTTTTTTTTAAATAATTAATTTTAATATATAAGGTTAAACTTTCATCAAATTACCTTTAACCAAAGAATAATGTCAAAAAATCAAATAGAATATATTTCAGAAAGTATCTTCTCCCTTTGAAAAAACAAAGTTTAAACCGCGAACCGGGTAGTTTTTCCTCGACGAAAGCAGTTACTTTGAAATATATTTGTATATATATATATATATATATATATATATATATATATATATATATATATATATATATATATATATATATATATATATATATATATTTATTTAATATTATATATATTTATTATAGAGTTATATTTATAATACATATATATAAGAAAACCCAGAAAACTCAGAAAACCAAACAGATGCCCTAATTTTTTCAGACTAAAAATTGGATTTTCAGGCAAATATGGCCTCGATATAATGTCTGTAAAAAACTCAAAAACCAAACAGATGCCCTAATTTTTTCAGGCTATATAAAAGATTTTTTAGGGCATCTGTTTAGTTTTTTAGGGCATCTGTTTGGTTTTTTTTTTTGTTTTAAGTTGTGTAATTCGAAGGCCATATTTGCCTGAAAAAACAATTTTTAGGTTTTGAAAAAAATTAGGGCATCTGTTTGGTTTTTTAGGGCATTTGTTTGGTTTTTCTGGGTTTTCCACCAAAATTAGGTTTTCTCATGATCCCATCCCTATATATATATATATATATATATATACATATATATATATACATATATATATACATACATATACATATACATACATATACATATACATACATATACATATACATACATATACATATATATATATATACACATATATATACATATATATATATATATATATATATATATATATATATATATATATATATATATATATATATATATATATATATATATATATATAATATATGGTAAACTTTCAACAAATTACCTTTAACCAAAGCAATAAGTCAAAAATTCACAAATATAATATATTTCCAGAAGTATTGATTCTCCCTTCGAAACAACAAAGTTCAGACCGGACCCGAGCCGTTTTTCCTCGACGAAGCCGTTACTTTGAAAATATCGTTTTGGTTTGAGAATTTAGGCTTGAATGAAAAAGATTTTGATTTGGGGTTCTATTTCTACAAATAACATGCAAAAACAAATAAAGGCAAGCTAAAAACGAAAGCAGTTTAAGACTTAAACTAAAAACGTTAACGGGAATCTAAAAACGCGACCTAAAACCTAAATTATCAAATTTTAACCCTACAAATGCAAATTTAATTTTTAAAACTCCTAAATGACAAAAGAAAATTTTAGGAAAAAGAATTATATTTTTTTGACTTTTATTTTATTTTTTATGAATTAAAAACAGATTTAATCTAAATTAATTATTAAAAATAGTAAACTAAATATTAAAATTCTGGAAAAATACTAAAAAATACTTTGACTTATGTAGATTCTAGGAAAAATAAGAACTCGAAATAAGCAGTGGAAATAAGCTGGTAAAATAAGCTAAATAGACTGTAATCATAAAACTGAAAACCCACTTATAACCAATTGGGCCCAAGGGTTTAACAGAAAAGACCCCAGGGCGCAATGGTTAACGTGTTGGTGAGTTATGGTTGAGGTATCGGGTTTGAGTCCTCCCAGTACTCCCAACAACTTTCCATTTTTATTTTGCAAAAATAATTTAAAAAAAAGCTTTTTAACAAGAAAATAAGCAACTTTAACAAAACAACTTTTTGAGAAACATGGAAATAAGCACATAAATAAGCAAGTTAAACCAACAGTTTTGGCTAAAAAGCCAAAAGAGCTCTCAAGCTAAAATTGATTTGGCTATTTAGTTTCATTAAGCTTAGACAAAGCTGGATAAGCTAACCAGGGCTTATTCTAGTCCTAATAAAAAATCAAAACAGAAAATAAGCGAATCTAATAAGCAAAAAAGACAGAAATCAAATAAGCAGATTTGGCTAAATTACTCCTAAAAACAGTCTAACAGGGCACTTTTAAGCTAGATTTTAAGCTACTAAACTAGTAAGCTAATCTTCAAAAGCTCAAAACAGATTTAGGACAAGACTCAAGAAAGCAAAAATTAAGCAAAATGGTTAAGAAAATAAGCTAGATAAGTGAAAAGAAAATGACGGTTTACTAAATTTTGTTTTTGACTTTTTGAAATTAAAATGACTAATTGGATACAAGTTTAAAGACTCAAAATGAATTATGACACAATAAAAACTTAAAACAGATTAAGAGTGGACTATAATAAGCTAATAGCAGCAACAATTAACCTTGATTAAGCTAAGACATGATCATAAATTATCTACACATTAAGGCTCTAAGATCAAGCTTAAAAACTTCACAAACCTTAACTGCTTTTGAACAAAAGAACTCAAAGGGCTTTACCAAGCAAACTTACTTTTAAAAAACAGATGACAATGGTGCTCTAGACACCAAGTTTTGGACATAAAAACTTCAACTTAAACATTCATATCAAAGAAGCAGTTTAGAAGCCTATTTAGTTTGGCAGACTTAAGTATTTGATAAAAGAAGCTAGAAAAACTAACTAAACAAACTATAAGCTTATGAAAACTGCTACTTAGGACTATTTAAAGCTTATGAAATTGATTTGAGTGACCAAAACAGCCTACAAAACTGTTTTATCTATTAAAACCTTCTTACCCCAAACACCCCTTTAAAATCTGTTTTCCAAAATTAAGCTTAAAATAGATTTTTAAAATCATTAAAAATGCAAAACAGATTGATACTAAGGATTATAATAGACAAATAAGCAATTATGACTGAAAATTAAGAACTTATTAATAAGCTAATACTAAGAGCAGTTTTAACTAAAAAAATAAGCAGGTATATATCAAATCTATACTAAACTATATCTAAGCTATAAACTATACTAAATAAGCATAAACAAGCAATATTAAGCAGAAATAAGCACCAAATAAGCAGTAATAAGCAATAGATAAGCAAATGTAAATAAGATTTTTAAAAAAAAAGTAAATGAGAACTCACATGTGCCTTTGCTTAAACAAGGTTTATAACTGCTCTTAGAGCTACTCTCCAAAGCTCTAGCTTTTTTAGAACAAGCTAGTATTGTCATATGAGCCCATCCAAATCTGGCTCATCTTCCAAAATAAGCTAAGGTAATTTAGGGGAGTGATTTGAGATTTGAGACAGTTTTGAACCAAATAAGCTTTGAGAAGCTTACTTGATCTAAGTAACAGTAGCTTATTTAAGAGCTTATTAAGTAATATTGAAGAACATTTGAGCTTATAAAAACAGTAAATAAACAAGTATGTAAAGAAAGTTTAAATTTTATTATATCTGAAATGAAGGTTACAAGTCTTTTAAAGTAAATTGACAATAAGCTAAAAATGACAGTAAATAAGCTGGAAAATAAGCTGGTAAATAAAATTACACTACTCCTAAACTAGATAAAAAAACTACATGCTTCTACTTGACTAAATGGCCTCAATATATAGCCGAATTGAGAAGAACTAGTCCTTTGAGTTGTGTTTCTTTTATGAGAGGGATTGGGCGTGCTTCCCAAGCCTTCAATTCTGAGCCCTTGATTCTTCTTGTGTTTCTTAAAACTCAATCTCAGGTCCATGTCCCATCAACCACTGACCTTACATGGGATTGCCATGGTGGACTTATCTTCTTGCTGGGGGTAGGGTTTTAGTGGGGTTGAGTGGGTTTTTGTCTTGTTGCAGGGTAAGAATACAAGGGGAGGATGAATAGTGAAAAATGGCAGGTAAATGGTTTAGGGGTACTGTTTGTTTAGAGTTAACAGGTGTTAGAGACATGGGGACTAACAGTGAAATAAGTCAGGGACTAACTGTGTACGGGTTTAAAGGGGATTATGGTTAAGGGTTTATAACGGGTGTTAGGCTTAGGTGTAATGGGCTTATAGATTTGTTTTGGGCCGGTTAATAAGGTTTTGGACTTTAGGGCTTTTTAACTTATAAAGTATATAGATAAAGGCTTAATGGGCTGGCTTAGCCCATTAACTTGGGTGCGGTTGGCCCAATAAGATGCACACATCCTCGGCTTCGGCTTTGACTTTGACTTTTTGACTTTGACTTTGACTTTTCACGCTCTTTCCATTCCCGTGCTTGATTTTGTCCTTTTGGCTTGATTTTTGTGTCTTTTTGTCGATATTGGTTCCCTTCATAATATAAATGCAAAACTCACAAATACAATGCATTTTTGGTATGGTTTCGTCATTTAAGGCTTGTTTTTATAGATAAAAGGTATGTGTAATTAAGCACATACCATGTCTCATAGAAGATGAGGATTTTTGTCAAGAGGTTGCTATCTACTTATATTTCACAGATTTATTTATAAGTTTGACATCACGTGGATAGTACATAACTCACAAGAATACGTCTGGTACTAGGGTTGTGGAGGGTAGTCGGAAAGATTTTGAGAATCATCGAAAGAATTCGGATTTGGATCATAAGCGAATGAATTTCCAGCTCTCGAAGCACAAAACGAATAAAATCTACCATTTAACGGCCCTTCACACCCGCAACAAGTGGCTGACTTTCCATCTCCATAAGTGCAATTTAAACAAATTCCATTTAGAAGATTAACACCACACTGCTGGCACGTACATAGATAACAATAAAAGTCATCACATGGTTGTCCACACCCCACACACTCACGTTGGTTGAATGTTGTCATAAGAATAAAACAATTTGAGAAGGATAAGAGATAGAATTAAATGAATTAGAGGTTACGAAGAATATTTTTGGATTTTTATGTATTAAAAATATAAAAGAAAAATATTTTTAGGACCGATAAATCAAAGGTGCACGGTAGCTCTCTAAATTACTCACAAAGAAGCGGAGGAATGGGTCAGCGCGAAGCGTATTAAAAATATTTTCCTTTCGGGTCGATGTTCATTGGATCAACCCTCCTTATACCTCTCTTATAGTTCGTAATCTAAAGGTGAGCCGATTTAACAATTGACAACACGGTTTTTTTTTAAAAAAATTTGGTATTTCAAATACTTTAGGAAAAGTATTTGTGATTATTTGATAATATATTCACAAAAATCAAAAAAATAAATTATTTTTATATTATATATTTTTATAATAATAAGAAGAAAATATTAACAAACGAAAATGATAACTTCACGAGGAAGGGTCTTCAAGGCACAACAAACTTTAACTCGATAATCGTCTCACGACCTCCCCGACAGCGGCGCCAAAAATTGATTCTTTATCAAGTATATATATAATATGAGGTAAACATTCAACAAATTACCTTTAACCAAAGCAATAAGTCAAAAATTCACAAATAGAATATATTTTCAGAAGTATCGATTCTCCCTTTGAAACAACAAAGTTCAAACCGGACCCAGGTCATTTTTCCTTGACGAAGCCATGAATTTGAAAATCTCATTTTGGTTTGATAATTTATGCTTGAATGAACAAGACTTTGATTTGGGATTCTATTTCTACAAAGAACATGCAAAAACAAATAAAGGCAAGCTAAAAACAAAAGCAGTTAAAGACTTAAACTAAAAACATTAACGGGAATCTAAAACCGCAACCTTAAACCTAAATTATCAAATTTTAACCCTACAAATGCAAATTTAATTTTTGAAAGTCCTAAATGACAAAAGAAAATTTTAGAAAAAAGAATTATAATTTTTTAACTTTTATTTTATTTTTTATTAATTAAAAACAGATTTAATCTAAATTAATTATTAAAATTAGTAAACTAAATATTAAAATTCTGAAAAATACTGAAAAATAATTTGACTTATGTAGATTCTAGGAATAATAAGAACTGGAAATAAGCTGGTAAAATAAGCTAAATAGGTTGTAAGCATAAAACTGAAAACCCACTTATAACCAATTGGGCCCAAGGGTTTAACAAAAAAGACCCCATGACGCAATGGTTAAGGTGTTGGTGAGTTAGGGTTGAGATCTCGGGTTCGAGTCCTCCCAGTACTCCCAACAACTTCCCATTTTTATTTTTCAAAAATAATTTTTGAAAAAGCTTTTTAACATGAAAATAAGCAATTTAACAAAACAACTTTTTGAGAAACATGTAAATAAGCACATAAATAAGCAAGTTAAACCAACAGTTTTGGCTAAAAAGCCAAAAAAGTTCTCAAGCTAAAACTAATTTGGCTATTCAGTTTCATTAAGCTTAGACAAAGATGGATAAGCTAACCAGGGCTTATTCTAGTCCTAATAAGCAAATCTAAACAGAAAATAAGTAAATCTAATAAGCAAAGAAGACATAAATCAAATAAGCAGATTTGGCTAAATTACTCCTAAAAACAGTCTAACAAGGCACTTTTAAGCTAGATTTTAAGCTACTAAACTAATAAGCTAATCTTCAAAAGCTCAAAACAAATTTAGGACAAGACTCAAATGACTCAAGAAAGCAAAAATTAAGCAAAATGGTTAAGAAAATAAGCTAGACAAGTGAAAAGAAAATGACAGTTTACTAAATTTTGTTTTTGACTTTTTGAAATTAAAATGACTAATTGCATACAAGTTTAAAGACCCAAAATGAATTATGACACAATAAAAACATAAAACATATTAAGAGTGGACTATAATAAGCTAATAGCAGCAACAATTAACCTAGATTAAGCTAAGACATGATCATAAATTATCTACACATTAAGGCTTAAAGATCAAGCTTAAAAACATCAAAAAGCTTAACTACTTTTGAACAAAAGAACTCAAAGGGCTTTACTAAGCAAACTTACTTTTAAAAAACAGATGACAATGGTGCTCTAGACACTATGTTTTGGACATAAAAACTTCAACTTAAACATTCATATCAAAGAAGTAGTTTAGAAGCCTATTTAGTTTGGCAGACTTAAGTATTTGATAAAAGAAGCTAGCAAAACTAACTAAACTAAGTATAAGCTTATGAAAACTACTACTTAGGACTATTTAAAGCTTATGAAATTGATTTGAGTGACCAAAACAACCTACAAAACTGTTTTATCTATTAAAATCTTCTTACCCGAAACACTCCTTTAAAAACTATTTCCCAAAATTAAGCTTAAAATAGATTTTCAAAATCATTAAAAATGCAAAACAAATTGATACTAAGGATTATAAAAGACAAATAAGCAATTATGACTAAAAATTAAGCACTTATTAATAAGCTAATACTAAGAGCAGTTTTAACTAAATAATAAACAGGTATATATCAAATCTATACTAAACTATATCTAAGCTATAAACAATACAAAATAAGTATAAACGAGCAATATTAAGCATAAATAAGCACCAAATAAGCAGTAATAAATAGTAGATAAGCAAATGTAAATAAGATTTAAAAAAAAGAAAATGAGAACTCAAAAGTGCCTTTGCTTAAACAAGGCTTATAATTGTTCTTAGAGCTATTCTACAAAGCTCTAGCTTGTTTAGAACAAGCTAGTATCGTCATACGAGCCCATCCAAATCTGGCTCATCTTCCAAAATAAGCTGAGGTAATTTAGGGGAGAGATTTGAGATTTTAGACAGTTTTGAACCAAATAAGATTTGAGAAGCTTACTTGATCTAAGTAACAGTAGCTTATTTAAGAGCTTATAAGTAATATTGAAAAACATTTGAGCTTATAAAAATAGTAAATGAACAAGTATGTAAAGAAAGCTTAAATTTTATTAAATCTAAAATGAAGGTTGCAAGACTTTTAAAGTAAACTAACAATAAGCTAAAAATGACAGTAACTAAGCTGGAAAATAAGCTGGTAAATAAAATTACACTACTCCTAAACTACTCCTAAACTAAATAAAAAAAACTACATGCTCCTACTTGACTAAATGGCCTCTATATATAGCCGAATTGAGAAGCACTAGTCCTTTAAGTTGTGTTTCTTTTGTGAGAGGGATTGGGCGTGCTCCCCAAGCCTTCAATTATGAGCCCTTGATTCTTCTTGTGTTTCTTAAAACTTAATCTCAACCCATGATTATGTCTAGGTCCCATCAACCAATAACCTTACATAAGAGTGCCATGGTGGACTTGTCTTCTTGCTGGGGGTAGGGTTTTAGTAGGGTTGAGTGGGTTTTTGTCATGTTGCAGGGAAAGAATAAAGGGGGAGGATGAATAGTGAAAAATGGCGGGTAAATGGTTTAGGGTACTGTTTGTTTAGAGTTAACGGGTGTTACGGACATGGGGACTAATGGTGAAATAAGTCAAGGACTAATTGTGTAAGGGTTTAATGGGGATTATGGTTAAGGGTTTATAACGGGTGTTAGGCTTAGGTGTAATGGGCTTATAGATTTGTTTTGGTCATTTTAGGCTCGTTTTTATAGGTAAAAGGTATGTGTAATTAAGCACACACCATGTCTCATAGAAGATGAGGATTTTTGTCAAGAGGTTGCTATCTACTTATATTTCACAGATTTATTTATAAGTTTGACATCACGTAGATAGTACAAGATATAAGACACAAGTTTGGGTTGTTCTACTTCTACATCAAGTTCGTTATACTTAGTTTTCTTCATCGGTAATCATTAAATAGAGCCTACGGAATTAAAGATTTAAGAAATTGTTAACATATGGGTTTCAGGGGAAGCTTATTCTTAAAATGTTTAACCATTTGCATGCTACATCAAGGTTAAGGTTTTTACTACTACTAGTCATTGTTACTACTGCTAGTGTAAGTTTCTACTGCTTAAGTTCATTTTTCTTATGGTGCGTAAGGGAGGGCAATTTGGGTCATTGGAATGCTTGGATTAGGAGTGTGATATTGGTTTGTATTTATGAAGATCAAAGTTGCATACTTTAGTTCCCTTGATTATGACAAAAAGGGGAAGAAGATTTACAAAGAAGATGTGCAACTTACAGATCCTTGGTGGAATTGCATATATCCTTATTCTTTCATATATATATATATATATATATATATATATATATATATATATTAGCTTCAGGGGAAGTTTGTGCTTATATGGTTTTGTCATTATCAACCAAGGGAAGATTTTTGGGAATTATATTTGAGTTGATAAGATAAAACATATGAAAGATGAAGGACTTAAACATGCAAAGGAGGAATTCTTCAAAAGATGGAAGATTTGAAGATCTCCTTAAGAAGATAAAAGATATAGAAGATAATATTAAATGTTAAGAAGATATTATTTGTTCTTATCTTTTGTAAAACCTAATATCTCTATTATATAAAGAGATACAGGTTATTATGTTTAGGTGTATAGAGTCATGAGTTTCTATACCTAAACGTGTGTGTGTATGTGTGTGTGTGTGTGTGTGTGTGTGTCCAGGCGTAGAGTTATAGATGCCATATGTAGTTTGGCCTCATGGATCTTATGATTCATGTTACAGTTCATTGATGTAACCATATTATTCTGATCAAATAATATTGGGGCTTGGAATGTTTGGTAAAACCTTGTTCATAACATTGTTCTTATTCCGCTATGTTTTAATACTTTGTTATTAATCTTATGAACATTGTTATTATTAATTCTTGATAAAAGATCTAACCAATCTTGAGCTTAAAACGATTTAACACATAACATGGTGGATTTTCTTCAAAAGCTAACTGGAAGTGAGGAATTCCATCAGATAGTAGACTTTCTTGCTGGTAGCCATATCAGGTATGCTTTAACTGCAAATCCTACTATCTTTGTTTCTTTAATTGAATAGTTTTGGCAGACTGTTACTGTCGATGCAATCAATGATAGAGAACAACAGCTAACTGTCACAGTTGATGGGCAAACAATTACTATTACTGAAGCATCTGTTAGGAGACATCTCCAATTCGTAGATGCAGATGGTATTAGTTCTTTGCCTAATACTGAAATCTTTGATCAGTTCAATCTAATGGGGTATGTTTCAAATGATGACAAACTTACTTTTCAAAAAGGTAAATTTTCACCCCAATGGAGATTTTTGATCCATACCATATTATAGTGTTTAAGTCCTAGGAAAACTTCATGGAAACAATTTTCTAGTAATATTGCAACTGCAATCATTTGTTTAGCCACAAACAGGGCTTTCAACTTTTCAAAACTAATTTTTGATGGTATGGTGAAAAATGTGGATAGTAAAACAAAGTTTTTGATGTATCCACGATTTATACAAATCATTTTGAATAAAAAGAAAAGGCTTCTTAATCCACATAACATAACATATGTTTCTCCTTCTTTAACCAACCTAGTCAGGGTGAAGGACCAACACTCACTGTTGAGTCCCAACACACACCCATTGCTTCTCCATCTACCCACAACCCACAATATCTCAACCAGTGTTATCATAAGAATAACTTTCTCAAATACCTAGAACTAAACCTATCACTAATTCCTTTACCACATCACATCCAACCTCTCCGATGCCCCATGATTCACCTCTCCTGGGAGGTCACACACCTAGAAGTGATAAGGACAGCATGAAACTTAATGAATTGACAGACTTATGTACCAAATTATCTAACAAAGTCACCAACTTTGAGGAAGATCTCAAACAAACTAAGAAGCTTTATGGTAAGGTTTTTACAAAGTTGGTGAAGAATGTCAAACAATAGGAAGACAAGCTAAAGTCTACTGCAGCAAGGAGAAAGGCAAGGCTGGTAATTTCTGATGATGATGAGGATTTAGGTTCAGATGATACTTCCAAACAAGGGAGGATGACATAGACAGAATATGAAGGAGTTGAGATTGATTTGAATCAGACTGATGATGATCTTCAAAGGAGGAGTATAATAAAGGAAATTGACTTAGGTAGAGGTTTCACATTGCAACAGCTTACTCCTATAAAAGTTAAACAAGGTTACGAACAAAGCCAAGAGAGTTTTAAAGCTCAATTAGGTTTTCTTAGTGCAACTAAGATCCTTGCAGGTGCATCCAGAGAAAGAGTAAAGACCTACACTAGAAGAAGAAGCACTGACAATTTAAGAGATAGTACTGCTGGAGGTCTCTTTAGTACTGCTAAGGGAGTTCAAGGTAAAGAACATATTAGTACTGATAAAAAGATAGCTCAGAAGCTAAATGATGAAGAAATGGTAAGAGCTGCAGCAAGAGAAAAACAAGAAAGGACTGATTTTAAAAAAGCCTTAGAGTTACAAAAGGAAAAAACTAATAATATTGACTGGAATATTGTTGCTGAACAAGTTTAAGGAAGACAGTCAGATACTATAAAAAGATATCAAACACTCAAGAAGAAACAAATATCAGTAGCTCAAGGAAGGAAGAATATGATGATTTATTTGAAGAACATGGCTGGATACAAGATGAATTACTTCAAAGGAATGAGCTATGATGAGATCAAACCCATATTTGATTAAGAGTATAATAAGATACAAATTTTGTTTAAGAAGGATACAGAAGTTAAAAAGACAAAGACAAAGAGAATTGCAGAAGAGACACTACTTCAAGAGAGTTTCAAGAAGTTAAGGACAACTAAAGCTTCAAGGTCAGAATCTATTCAAGAACAACCAACTAAAGAACCAAATAAATTATCTAAATAATAACTTAAGAGGATGTTGGAGATAGTTCCAGTAGAAGAAATTAAGGCAAAAGCTTTACAAGTGAAATATCCTATCATAGACTAGAAAATTCATACTGAAGGATCAAGAAAATATTAGAAGATTATCAGGGTTAGAAACATCATAGAGGCATATCAAGTCTTTGAAGATATGCTTAAAGGATTTGACAGAGAAGACCTTGTTACAGTATGGAGTTTAGTTAAAGAAAGATTTAGATCAGCAGAACCTATTGAAGATAAGGAAAGAGCTTTATGGGTTGAACTAAAGAGATTTATTAAACCAAATAAAGATGATGTGTTATGGAAGCTACAAAGATATATGTATAATCCTTTAACATGGAGACTGTATGGTACATGTAGAGTACATCATGTATCTTCAACAAGAGGACATGACATCTATATGTTGATAGAAAAGGATTATCCATTATCAAATGCAGTTTTGAATTTGATGCTAAGCAGAATGCTGCAAGTAGAAGAAGATAGTGAGATGGCGAGAGATCTAATTATGAAGATCTTCACAGAAGCTAACAAACCAATAAGCTGAAGTATTTGGAAGCATCCTCTCTGCAAAGATAAAGAAAGTATATTTGAGAGAAACTTAATGATTTAAAGGTAATTCACAAGTTTATGGGAGGATTATTGGGAATAAATCTTCACAAGTTAGTTCTAGAGATTAGTACTACTCAAATTATAACTAACAGTATTAACTGAGTTAATACTGCTAGCACAAAATTAATACTGCTAGTATTAATTAGTACTGCGAGAGAACATTAGTACTGCCAGAGAAGATTAGTACTGCTAGAGAAGATTAGTACTGCCAGAGAAGATTAGTACTGCCAGAGATAAAGATTACTTGGAGATATAGATTAGAAGTTATTTATAGAATAGATTGTTTCATAATATTCTATAAGTTTATGTTTATCTTTAACGTGTATTGTAAGTCGACTAGAACTCCTTAGTCTATAAAAGGAGGTTCTAGGGCATTAGTTATATATGAGTTTTTCATAATTGTTAAAGTCGATTAAAAGTTTCAAGGTTGTAAACCCTAGTACTAGTCAAGAGTTGTTGGGAATTATATTTGAGTTGATAAGACAAAACATATGAAAGATAAAAGACTTAAAAGATAAAGGATGAATTCTTCAAAAGATGGAAGATTATAGAAGATTTCCTAGAAGATAATTATAAAAGTTGGGAAGATTTGTTTATTTCCTAATCCTTATCCTTTGTAAACCTAATATCTTTATTATATAAAGAGATATAGGTCATATAGTTTTCTGTGTGTCAAGATGTAAAACACCATAATAGTGTGTGTGTTCTAGGCGTCAAGTTCTATAAGGAGACGCCTAGGTTTAGCATTTTAGCCTCAAGGATCTTATGATTCCTGTTACAGTTTATTGACGTAAATGTATTATTCTAATCAAATAATATTAGGGCTTGGAATGTTTGGTAAAACCTTGTTAAATAACTTTGTTCATTATGTTATTTCCGCTATGCATATATTCTATGTTCATTGTTATTATATCCTAGATGGCTTACACGGTCCTAGAAGATTATCAATGATTCAACATTTTTTTAATCTCCACAATTGGTATCAGAGCCACGGGGCTCTTGATCTAGGATCATAAGGTTTGTTTTGAAGTCGTGTTCTTTATGAAAAAGAAGTAACGAATCTCTGTTTGGTGTATTGGTGATTTTGGTGAAGTTAGGGTTTTTGCGACACTTTTAATACGTCATATTTATACATAAAAAAGAAGACTATGATTATTTTTGTTTGAAGTCATGTTGGTGAAAACTAGGGTTTTTAATTAAACCCTAATTTGGTCAAACAGTTTTGGTCGTTTATTAGTTAATGCAGCAGGTTATAGAAGTAAAGCGTAACCGGAGGCAACACGTGCACAAAAAGGAGGAATCATTGATTTATGGTGTTTGAACAATAGATGTCATGATGGTACTTATACTTGTTCGTTTTTTACTGATTGAGAATGAACATTGCTTACTACTGCTTGTTATTTGGTTAACGATGCTGATTAATATTTAATACTACTTGGAGGTTGTATTCGGATTTAGTTAGTACTGCTATGGTGTTCGTTAGTACTGCTTAATTTGAGGGAAAGTAAGTTGATAGTGTTCGTATCTACTTTGTACTACTGGCATTCATGAGTTTGTACTGCTAAGGATAATACTTAGTACTGCTTGATGAAATTTTAGTATTGCTTGTTATAGTTTGTACTGCTAGCATCATGTTTTTCTACTGCTAGGGTTAGCAATTCAAACTGCTTGGGATCGTTGTTAGTACTGCTTCTATATGTTTATACTGCTTGTTATGTATTTGTACTATCAAGGGAAAGTTTATACTGCCAGTTAAATGTTAGGACTGCCAGCTTTGCCCGATATCGGACAGAACATAATGGATCTCGGACAAAACAAAAACACAAGTTTGATTCTTTTTGGTGTTTCCTGTTTGGATTTTGGTTTTGGTTTACATGTTCTTAACAGATTACAAAGGCTCGTATTCATTGATTTAATTGGTTACAAAGAGGATAATTTATCACCTATTTAAAGTTGAAGTGGAGTTTCACGGGTTCATGTTTTATCATATCTCAAATGGCTCACAACATTTAGAGATAACTTATTCGTGGTTTTTCAATGATGTGACGATGACTTGACAAATCTAGTAAAGGTGTGTGATCTAACTTATGGTGCTCAATGCTCACATTTTCTATCACTTGTTTTGTGTCTCATAGAAGATGACGATTTTTGTAAATGCCTGTTATGATCGACATTGGACAAAGAAGAGTTTTTGGTTCTCGGTTTGCTTATGTTCTCGGACAACACACACTTGAGAGAACTTGGTCAGAATAGTGAAACACTAGTTTGTTTGTTTTTGGTGTTTACTGTTTGGATTTTTGGTTTTGGTTTACATGTTCTTAACAGATTTAAAGGCTTGCTTTTGGATTATTTAATTGATTATGAGGATGATTATTTATCACCTATTTGACGATGAAGTGGAACTACTTGGATACGTGTTTTATCATACCTTTTAGCAGGAGGTAACTTGTTCGTGCGTTCAACGTTGTGACAAAGATTTGACGAATCTAGCAAAGGTATGTGATTTTCAAACTTATGGTGCTCAATGCTCACATTTGCTATCACTTTGGTCATGTGTCTCATAGAAGATGAGGATTTTGTCAAGAGTTTGCGATCTACATATACTTTGGTCTTGGTATGAGTTTGAAGTCACATAGATAGTACAAGATATAAGACACAAGTTTGGGTTATTCTACTTCAGCATCAAGTTTGTTATACTTAGTTTTCTTCATCAGTAATCATTACATTGAGCCTACATAATTGAAGATTCAAGAAATGGTTAACACATTGATTTCAGGGGAAGCTTATTGTTAAAATGTTTAACCATTTACATGCACCACATGAGGTGAAGGTTTTTACTACTGCAAATTATTATTACTACTGCTAGTTTAAGTTTCTACTGCTCAAGTTCATTTATCTTAAAGGCACATCATGGAGAGTAATTTGAGTTGTTGGAAGGCTAGATTAGAAGTATGATAGTGGTTTGTGGTGGTCAAAATCAAAGTTGCATCTACTTAGAGTCCCCTAGTAAATAATGCAAAAGGGGAAGAAGATCAATAAAGAAGATGTGCAACTTACAGATCCTTGGTGGAATTGCATGGATCCTTATTCTTTCATATATATATATATATATATATTAGCTTCAGGGGAAGTTCGTACTTATTTTGGTTTGTCATTATCAACTTGGGGAAGATTGTTGG
>BQNB010076874.1:0-11494 GCA_026074375.1 Tanacetum coccineum
ATTTGTACAAGTATGAGTAATATATATATATATATATATATAAACTTTTATAAAATTCAGCTTAAAATTTTAAGAAATAAATAAATAATTTTTTTAAAAGGGTGTTTGATGGATCGGTTTAAAAAAAAGGGGGAACAAGAGCCCAAATCCTACTAGAAGTCCAATTAAGATTTTATAAAAGAAACAAAGTCAGTCATATTTTTTTTGTGTTCTCTACCTGTAGATCCTTATCAAAACCCTAGCCACCATTTTTATTTTTTTGGAGCTTCAAATATCAAGGTTTGATTTTCTTTTATAAATTTAAATTTTGTTTAATCTTTATTCAAGTAATCTAGGTTATAATATAATCTTTGTCTTAATTACGTAATCCATAAATTAATAGATTAGGGTTAATAAAATTATGTAATTATGAAGTAATGATCATCTAGCATTGATTAGGGGATATTAATTAAAATATGGGTGGGTTTAATTATGGTTGACTGTGTTAAATTCAGAATTGAATTATGGGCAAAATTTTAGGTCCTCTTGCGAGAGTCATAACTTGGTTATACGAATAGCTTTTATAGATTTTCTTGAGCCTAAAATTATCTACGCAGAGTCTACTTTCCAATCTAGGTGGTTTCGTGAATTTTTAATAAGTGAAAGTCAGTCACAATTATTTTACAAGATTTGTTGTTGAATCTAAGTTTTCAGGACAAACTTTAGGTTGTGTTTGGGAGGGTAGAAACCATATCAAAACGCCTTTTTAATTAATGAAACTCGAACTGAAGTAAGTTCTATGTGTCCATGATTTTTTAGAATTTTTGTAGATTTTTTCTAAGTGTCTAAATGGGCCTGATCAAGTAAAAGTTTTTAGTAGTCGAATCAGATCACTTTCTGGACACTTTGAGTCGTCGAATTTTTAAAAAATGGTAAAGCTTGCCAACCCTTTTTGAAAAAATTACAGTAGGTATATAATACATTGAGGTCATTGGAAATGCAATATGGAAGATATTGGAGGTCATTTAAAATTTTATAAAAATTCGTAAAGTGACTTTAAAATTTTGCAATGAACCAGAATTTGAAATGGTGAAATAAAAAGTGTTTCATGTTTATATTAAGTATGGGAAATATGGTGGGTGTTTATAAGCTTACTATAGAGATTAGAAATCCATCAATTGAAAGGTTACATGATTTAGTGCTGTAAAGCCTTGGTCATGAGTAACCCTTTAACTTTATTGTGTAGATTTTTTCTGAATTTTGTGCGAAATTGTGAAGTTTGAGGTGAGTATTCATAGCCCATTTTTCTATGTTTTTTTGGGGTAAAAATGATACTTAATTGATTTTGAAATGTTTTAAGAGCTGCGAATAGTTGTTTATTTGTTTTGGACATTACTTGATGTTATATGGCTTATGTGTTGTGATTTGGATCGGAACGGTACGCTTATCCCATGTTGTGTGACTTATTGGATCGGAGGGGTACGCCTATCCCATGTTGTGTGACTTATTGGATCGGAGGGGTACGCCTATCCCATGCTATGTGACTTATTAGATTAGAGGGGTATGCCTATCCCATGCTGTGTGATGATTTAATTGCTTGCATTTGTGTATAATATTCTTGTATGTCCTAATGGTTATAATTCGCAGCGAGAGTATGTTTTGTGTCAAACCTATGAATCTCACCAACATTATATTGACGTTTTAAAGTATAATTTTCAGGTGAGCATAGTGAGGCTAAGGATGAAAATTTACGTGGCTAGTGAGACTTTAGGAATCTGCATTGTAGAGCCTTCTTTTTAGAGACTTTATTTCATATGTTCTTACTTTGGATATTTTGTTCAATACTGTTGTTATGTTTGGGATTTTCATGTGTATGTATTGTTGTGTTGCGATTAACCTCAATACAAGACTACTCTTATGTTAGGTGTCGTGATAACACTTTGGTTTAATTTGATTGCATTCTAGTTATTCTCTATTGCCGACATCAATTTGTTGTGATGATGCCTATCATGTTATGCCTTGCGTTTCCGCCTTGGCGAGGTATGACAAGTGAAGTCTTCTATCATCATGGTGTAACCAACTCCATGCTATTTACTCACATATCTTCGAGATCCTCCTTGCTCATATCATCCCCATGATAATTACATTCCTTGTATATTGACTCTAACGGATCCATGGATCGAATAAATTGTCATCGATTCTTAAGAAGTTTGATGAATGCAATTTAGATGAGTAGGACGCTTGCAAGTGCCCCCCCTTAGGTGTATGCTCCACCTTGTTTGGGGCACCAAGGAATCAAGATATAGATGTGTGCTATAAAAGAAAGTTAGTAGACAAGTGCACATATATATATATAGCAAGATATTAGCAGGGAATTAGACATGCACTTTTAGGTGTTATTATTTTAAAATGTGACACTTTGAAAGAGAATTAGAAACTAGACATGTGCAACCATTATTTTAAAATCAACAACCTAAATGATTAAAATAAAAAGACTCGAGACGTATGTTTAATGACTAAGATTCGACTAAATTTTAATAAAAGAGAATGGGATTCATTTATTGATTGACATATGAATATTATGAGAATGACCTTTTAAAGGTAGATGAATGTCACTTAATATCTTAGCGAGATATGCCCAAACATATACTTTAAAAGGATAAAAAGAAATATAAGAGGATGATGGAAACGATATGCTCTTGGATGAGTATGAAAATGATCCCATAGAGCTAAAAAGTGGGGAAGGATGAGCGAGACTAAAGAAGGAAGGTGTTGACAAGATGTCAGAAATGATTGATATATCATTTGCACTAACAATTGATGTGCATGTGATCCTATCGAGACAAAGGTGGTCGATTAGGAATTCAAAGGTTTGTTTGGTGTTTTGTTGGTTGTTAATGATGAGGAACAAAGGTGGGCATGTGAAATGAGGTTGTAGTTCTTTTATGGTGGAAGAATAATAAGAGACGCAACAATGTGGTGACTTAATAACACTTGAAGATTGAATATCTTATTTATGTTCTTTAGTTTCTAAAACATGGAAAGTTTTGCGAAGGAGTGACATTTGCATTTCGCAAATTACTTAAATATTTCGGATGCAATAATTAAGTTGTTAAGAGATATAGGAGGAATCTTAATAGTAACAATATTATTAAAAGAGAGAAGAAACGTTCAGAAGTGAGAAGAAACATTAGAGGTTAGGAGACTTATTAGAAGTGAAAAGGAACGTTTAGGAGTGAGAGGAAACGTTAGAGGCAAAGAGACTATTAAAAGTGAGAATACTATTAGAAGTGAGAAGACTATTGAAAGTGTTAGCCTTACTATTTTGTAAAGCTGACGTCTTACACGTGAATTAGACTAGCTATAGGCCAACTGCTAAACGCAAGGACTATTATTGTAAACAAGGTATAGTTATCGTTAGTATAGCCTATAAATACCCCCCATTACTGTCTATGGGGGTATGGAAGTTCATTAATTGTTTTCTTTTTTCCAATCTAATAAACATAAGTTTCTCTTTCACCCTCTCTCTACTTTCTCTCACTAGAAATAAACATGTATCATCTTCTTTGGTTTGATCAATCCTGACCCCTCGAATAGGTGAATCACTAGTCTTACAAGTGGTATCAAAGCCAGGTTTATGGTTATTCTAATAAAAGTTAGGAATTGGTTGTAATATATACTTCCTTAGTTATCTGTTGGATCGTATATATGTTTTTGGCAGATCGGGCTTCAACTCTACACATGGGCCGAGTATTATCAGTTTTGTGATGGTTTGGGTTATAATGAATTAGGCCAAGACCGGGTATGATTATTTAAGCTAGTCGGGTTTTATATGTTTACTAATTGGGCTAGTATTAACGGATTGAGCTTGGTATTAAACAATATCATGTCGGGTAATGTATAAATGATCGGGTTTTATTACTTGGACGGGTCATGTTAAAGATATATTTTTTGAGCCGATATCCGTTATTTATCAAAACACATCAAAAAATCATGAACAACAACATAACAAACACAATACATTATACTAAAAATGATCCTTATCAAAATTTACCTTCACTCTTAATAGCTAGTATTGAATTTTACATGACTATGAAGTTTTTGTACAATCTTATTTATTTGGGATTGAAGTAATATTTCACGAGGAGTGTACCTATTTCTTCATCGATTCTTTCTTTCCCCACAACGAAGATGACTTGTTCGGGCATATACGGTTTGTGATGAAGACTTGGATATCTAGTTGCTTTTGTGATTCTTTCTCTCTATACCTAAAAAGTAGCTATCACTTTAAGGAGTTACATCGTAGTACTCAGTGACTAACGTAGTTGAGGAGCTTTTCAAGAGGTGTTTTATTGTTTATATACTTTTGGGTGAGTATATGGTACTTAGATATTTGCCTTTGCACCATTCTTCATCACACGGATAGTACAAGATTAAGTCACCAGTCGGGAATTGTGCTTCATTCTCGGGTTTGTTTCATCGGGATGTCTCCATCAGTGGTCATCAATATTAGGCGACATAATAGGTAAGGGGATTTAGATCGGGTTGATCAAGAGAGATTTGTAAAGAGAGTTATTTTTCTTTCTTTTCTAACATCTTCTCACATAGTATCACTTATGCAATCACGGATTATGATGCTAAGTAAGCAGTTCCACTTGGGATTCGATGTACACATGAGTATGATGATTCCTCAATTAGTCATCATCATGGAGGGAGGAATGTGTACATCAAGGATGCACAACAAGTTCACTTGATCGGGCTTTATAATATATGATGGAGGTTAGTCCGTAGAGATGATTAGTGCTTCAACTTATTACTTTGATGTTACTGTTTTGACTTTTGTTTTTGAGTAACAAATTGCTTACACTCGGGACTTAATTGACTTTGGTGTAACAAGTCATACCATGTCTTTCTTGGAGGGAGAAAAGTGAAGTTCGGGGTCTTAATTGATCTTGGTGCTACGTTTTCGACTTCGGAAAAGGGATAAAGTGTGTACTTCGGTATAAGATGTACACATGAGTACGATGATAGCAATACATACCATGTCTTTCCTGGAGGGAGAAAAGTGCATTTACGAGTCTTAATTGATTTTGGTGCTACGGTTTCGACTTCGTTGAAAGGGATAAAGTGTGTATTTCGGGAATGGAATGCTTCCTAAGTGAGTCAATGTTGATATTATTGGTCTTTGAGCCAAACTGGAGGAGTTTGTATGACTCAAGATGAGTGCATTAATTCTTATCAGTCTCAGGGGTGTCTATTTAGGAGGGAGCCGAAGAAAAAAGGAGCCTACTAGTTGGGAGGGAGTAAAAACTCAACTAGATACTACAAGCTGAAGAAATAAAGCTGGAGTATTCAAGAAGATCAAAGGTCATTAAAGACAATCTCAAGGAATGCTGGACTTCATTCTTATCATTTTTCTTTATTTTTACTTGTAGGAAACATTATAACCAATTCATGTGTGACACCATCTTGGAGGGAGATTGTTAGCCTTACTATTTTGTAAAGCTGGCGTCTTACACGTAAATTGGACTAGATATAGACCAACTACTAAACACAAGGACTATTATTGTAAACGAGGTATAGTTAGCTTTAGTATAGGCTATAAATACCCCACATGACTCTCCATGGGGGGTGTGGAAGTTCATTTCTTGTTTTTCTTTCTCTTTCTAATAAAACACACATTTGTTCTTTTACCCTCTCTACTTTCTCTCACTACAACCATGTATCATCTTCTTTGGTTTGATCAATCCTGACCCCCCGAATAGGTGAATCACTAGTCTAACAAGTTGTATCAAGACCAACTATAGACCAACTGCTAATCAGTAGTCTACCAAGCTGGCGTCTTACAAGTTAATCGGACTAGCTATAGACCAACTGCTAAATGCAGGGACTATTATTGTAAACGAGGTATAGTTAGCTTTATTATAGGCTATAAATACCCCCCATGACTTTCCATGAGGGGTGTGGAAGTTCATTTCTTGTTTTTTCTTTCTCTTTCTAATAAAACACACATTTGTTCTTTCACCCTCTCTACTTTCTCTCACTAAAACATAATGCTTATTCTTGTGTTCTTTGATCAATCTTGACCCCCCAAATAGATGAATCACTAGTCTTACAAGTGGTATCAAGAGCTAACTGGGGATGTTGTGTTATAGTGTTTGTTGTTTCGTGCTTATTTAAGCTCATTACAGCTTATTTCAAGCTTTTGTCAAGTTTTAAATAAGTTTTTTTGGGTCTCTTTATTTTTTTAAAACTTATTAAAAGCCTATCTCTTTCTATCACATCTTATTTTAAGCTTATGTCTAATGTGTCAAACTGGGTTTCTAAGCTTATTGGTTGTCAAAGCATATTTCTGGCTTATTTCGAGTTTATCTCGTCTTGATTTGGGCTTATCAGCCGGCTTATGTTGCTAGAATAGTTTTTAAAGCTTATCTTGAAAAAAAAAGATTGGTGGCAGCGGTTTGGTCACCAAAGAAAAATTAAAAAGGTACAAAAGTACGACAGTGACCAGCGGTTTGGTGAACAGGTTTTGTAGCAGTTTATACTTTTTAGCAGTTTATAGAACCGTTATGCTGCCCATTTGTCATGAGCACAGCGGTTTGTTGAACTGCTATGACAGCAGTTTGGGGTTTTGGACAGAATTAACTGAGTCAACTCGGTATTTACCGAGTTGATCGAGTCAGATCAGCCGGGTTAACTCACTGATTTGGTCACAGCCGAGTCATGGTCAAAGAAAAGCCAAGCAGAAATGTAAAAGAAAGAAGCAAGACTCGATTGACTTAAAACATAAACACCAACAATTATGTATAAACCACAACATCAACAGCCTCGATAAACAACCACAAATCCAACAATCTAAACCTAAATCCCATCGTCACAAACTCAATACATCAAATCCATGTTTATCCTATTCCCTTCGTCACATTATAACAACACCAACTCCATCTCCAAACCACCAACAAGATGCGAAACTAAAAAAATAAATTGATCTCAGATTTGGTTTCGTAAGGTACAAATGATTGTTTAGATCTTATTAAGATCACTCACACAGAAACACATCATTATTGATCTATAAAAGCGAATTAATTTTCGAAAATAACGAGTGTGTCATAACAAATTTGTTACACACAATCTTTGTTTCGATATTAGAAAAAATACATGAAATAACTTGCGACCCTACATGAGACCCTCCAAAGGATTTTGATGTCATGATAAACGATGAAGCGGTTGATGACATATTATAAGGGGTTCTTTTGATTGTTCGAAACATGATCTAAACCATAGATTTGATATGGGAGATTGAAGGGTTCGTTTGGTTGCGTCTGGTCACAAGTATGAGATACAAATATAGGTAATATGGATGGCTTGTTGTGTGGGTTTAGACGGAGATTTTAGAAAGGAGTTATTTTTTGTTTAGTAACTGCTTTTCCAGAAAGAAAATGCGGGGACAATTATGAGATTAGGTTTAGGGTTATTCTAAGAAAAGTTAGGAATTGGTTGATATATATACTTCCCTAATTATCTGTTGGATCGTGTATAAGGTTTTGGCAGACTGGGCTTCAACACTACACATGGGCCGAGTATTATCTGTTTTGTGATGGGTTGGGTTATAATGAATTGGGCCGAGATCGGGTATGATTGTTTAAGCTAGTCGAGTTTTATATGTTTACTAATTGGGCTACTATTAACGGATTGAGTCGGGTATTAAACAATATCATGCCGGGAATGTATAAATGACCGGGTTTTATTACTTGGACATGCCGTGTTAAAGATATATTTTTTGAGCCGATATCCGTTATCGATCAAAACACATAAAAAAATCATGAACAACAACACACCAAACACAATACATTACACTAAAAACGATCCTTATCAAAATTCACCTTCACTCTTAATGGCTAGTATTGAATTTTACATGAATACGAAGTTTTTATACGATGTTATTTATTTGGGATTGAAGTAATATTTCACGAGGAGTGTAATTATTTCGTCTTTGATTCTTTCTTTCTCCACAACGAAGATGACTTGTTCGGGCATATACGGTTTGTGATGAAGACTTGTATATCTAGATGCTTTTATGATTCTTTCTCTCTATACCCACAAAGTAGCTATCACTTTAAGGAGTTACATTGTAGTACTCAGTGACTCACGTAGTTGAGGAGTTTTTCAAGAGGTGTTGTATTTTTTATATACTTTTGGGTGAGTATATAGTTCTTAGAGATTTGCCTCTTCACCATTCTTCGTCACGCTGATAGTACAAGATTAAGTCATAAGTCGAGGATTGTGCTGCATTCTCGGGTTTGTTTCATCAGGAAGTCTCAATCAATGGTTATCAGTGTTAGCCGACAGAATAGATAAGGACATTTAGGTCGGGTTGATCAAGAGAGATTTGTAAAGAGAGTAATTTTTTTTTATTTTCTGACATCTTCTAACATAGTATTGCTTATGCAATTACGGGTTATGATGCTAAGTAAGCAGTTCCAGTTAGAATTCGACGTACACATGAGTATAATGATTTCTCAGTTAGTCATCATCATGGAGGGAGAAATGTGTACATCAAGGACGTAAAACAAGTTCACTTAATCGGGCTTTATAATATATGCCGGAGGTTAGTCCGCAGAGATGATTAGTGCTTCAAATTGTTATTTTGATGTTACCATTTTGACTTCTGTGTTTGATTAACAAATTGCTTACACTCGGAACCTAATTGAATTTGGTGTAAAGTCATACCATGTCTTTCCTGAAGGGAGAAAAGTGTAGTTCGGGGTCTTAATTGATCTTGGTGCTACGTTTTTGACTTCAGAAAAGGGATAAAGTGTGTACTTCGATATAAGATGTACACATGAGTATGATGATAGCAATTCATACCATGTCTTTCTAGGAGGGAGAAAAGTGTATTTTCGGGTCTTAATTGATTTTGGTGCTACGGTTTTAACTTTGTTGAAAGGGATAAAGTGTGTACTTCAGGACTGGAATGCTTCCTAAGTAAGTCGATCTTGATATCATTCCTTCCCTACAGACTTTCCAAAATTAGAAAGGTCTTTGAGCCGAGTTGGAGAAGGTTGTAAGACTCAAGACGAGTGCATTAATTCTTATCTGTCTCACGGGTGTCTGTTTGGGAGGGAGATGAAGAAAAAAGGATCCTACTAGTTGGGAGGGTGTAAAAACGCAACTAGATACTACAAGCTGAAGAAATAAAGTTGGAGTATTCAAGAAGATCAAGGTCATTGAAGACAATCTCAAGGAATGCTGGACTTCATTCTTATCATTTTGCTTTATTTTTACTTGTAGGCAACATTGTAACCAATTCATGTTTGACACCATCCTGGAGGTAGATTGTTAGCCTTATAATTTTGTAAAGCTGGCGTCTTATACGTGAATTAAACTAGCTATAGACCAACTGCTAAATGTAGGGACTATTATTGTAAATGAGGTATAGTTAGCTTTAGTATAGGCTATAAATACCCTCATGACTCTCCATGGGGGGTGTGGAAGTTCCTTACTTGTTTTCTTTTTTCCAATCTAATAAACATAAGTTTCTCTTTCACCATCTCTCTACTTTCTCTCACTAGAAATAAACATGTATCATCTTCTTTGGTTTGATTAATCCTGACCCCCCGAATAGGTGAATCACTAGTCTTACAGAAAGAGAGAAAAGACATCAACTCGTAGCAGCAGAAGAAAAGGAGTGTTTGGTTATGAATTTTGAAAAGAGTGAACGAATATTACATGTCTGCTGCCGGTGGTCCCAGATATATCTGGGGACCACCCAATTAAATCAGGCGGGCGCCAATAGAGGACATGTTTAGGACTTGATTTTTGATGAATTTTATGAACTAAGTGACATTTTAATTTGCGTTTTGCTAATTAAAAATAGGGTAAACAACATAAATACTTTATATACTATCTAAAAAACCCATTATGCTTTCGGTATGATTTTTTGACTCATTATGGTTATTGATATATCAAAAAAGACTCATTATGCTTACGAACTTCATTAAAGTCACCCATGATAACCACTTGCCATTCCAGTTATCAATCACATTAGTCAAGTAGTCCCATAACATCTTCTTTTCAGTTAACTCTTGTGGAGCATAAACTGGTATAATAAGAAGCTTTATATCATTAGGAACCCATTCTCCTCTAATCATAAGAAAATAATCAGAAACCATTGAATTAATTTTATGAAACATTCTTGGATCCCACACGCAAAGAATACCACCCGAATAGCCAATGAAGTTACTGTTAGCCCTAAAATATGGTGACTAATCCGGAATTACATTTATCATTTATAGTCGTGTCAGGTTAGTTTAGCTAGTCAAACCCAGGACTATAAATACCCCCTCCATACTTCCATGGAAGGGTAGAAGTTCACATTTGTAAAGAGTGAGTGTGTGTGTCTTCCTTCTTTTCTCTTAACCACACACACAACTTCTCACATATTTTCTCTTTTCTCTCTAATAATATGGCTCAATTTCTCTTTCACTTTACCATACCTCCGGATCTTGTGTTATAAGGGTGAAACTTATGTTTATCAATTGGCACCAGAGCACAGGGGGAATCCGTGTTGTTAATCTACTGATTATGTGGTGAATAAGCTCAAATTTTCGTGGCTTATTTTGGTTATAAAGTCCACGGCTCAAATTTTTTTGGGTTTATTTGGTTGTTAATCTTGTTCTATCTTGGTTCTACATGTTAAACAAGTTACATTGTAGCCATTGCAAGTGATATACAAGCTCCAAGATCGATTTTTAAGCTCAAAAAGGTTTGGTTTATTTTTGAGTTCTTGGTGGCGGTTTAATTCATTTGTGAAGATCCACAAGGAAAATCGTGTTAGTGTTTGATTAATCATCCCCTACCAACTTAGTTTTAAGCATTTAAAACTTATTTGCGTGGTTAAATAGCTTATTTGGTTGAAAATTACTTATTTCGAGCTTAATGTTCAAGGTGGCGGTTTGATTATTATATTAATTTCTTGGTGGCGGTTTGACAAAAAGTATAGACAAGATCCGTGTTTTTAGGAAAAGTTAAGTGGCGGTTTGACCAAGTCAATGGCGGTTTGATTAAAATAATCAACAATAACAGGTGGCGGTTTGCCTAAAGCCAGCGGTTTGATCATATGATTACACGACGATATGATTATTTTAATATAAAATTGGCGGAGGTTTGCTACTTTACACGGCAGTTTGGTTAAAGTCTCATGGTGGTTTGCTTTAGCCGGCGGTTTGCTTATTTAATTATAGGCGGCGGTTTGTTAAAATAACAGGGCAGTGGTTTGCAAAGTTCAAAACAGACGGCGGTTTGCTAAACAATTGCCAGCGGTTTGATTTTCTTCAGGCGGCGGTTTAGCAGAATTTATGCCAGCGGTTTGTCCTAATATTAGCCGGCGGTTTGGTGTAACAATGGTGGCGGTTTGGTCACAAACAAGGCAGCGGTTTGCTTTGTTTTTGGTGGCGGTTTGGTCACAAAAGGGCGGCGGTTTGCTTACCTTTGGGTGGCGGTTTGGCTCACTTTT
>BQNB010076875.1:0-27148 GCA_026074375.1 Tanacetum coccineum
ACTTTTAAACAACTAAAATTGAGCATGAACTAAGCAAACTCAGTAAATAAGCAAGATAGCACAAAATCCAAATGAGCTAAAAAGCTTAAAAAGCTAAAATAGACTCTGAAATTTTAAGGTTTTATATAAACTACTTATAATCTATCTAATTAAGCTATAAAATCTAGGCCCATAAGCTAAATTAACAAATTAAAACCTTAAAATTCCTAAGTACTGTTTTTGGTTTTTTAACTTTTTGACAGCAAAAATAAGCTAGGAAAATAAGCTAGAAAATGTAATTTAAGTCCTAATCTGTATTAAGCCATAACTAAACTATAAGATGCTAAAAGATAAGCTATTAAATCCTAACTTTGATGGCTTAATTTGGGGCTTAAGACTCAGCAGTACTAACTTTTGTTAGTACTGCTAGTGTAAAGTATCAGCAGTACTAACTTTTTGTTAGTACTGGTGCCCTTTGCACAAGTGCAAAACGAAAATGCAGGTTTCCTAAGGGAAACACTGCACTAAAACACACTCAAATAGAGTGTTTAAATAAAGTCCAAGCAAGATCTAAGCCTTGGAGGGCTTAGATCAGAATTTCACAAGTAAAATCAAAGGGAAAAATCCCCTGGTGCACAGGCGAGCTTATTAAGCCATAAAATCATTAATAGCTTAAACTAAAACCTCAAATCTACTCAAAACCTTATCAATTATGACAATCAAACTATCCAAAAAGAAATCACAAACTGCATTTGACTTTTAGATGGCAGACTAGCTTAAACCAAACACCACTTTACGACTAAGACATTTATGATTAAGCTACTACTTTGAAATCTAGTAAACAAGTGCTTAATACCAGACAAAAAACTAGCTTAAAACAAACTTAATTAACAAAACTTAACAACTAAATAAGCATTAATCTAAGATCTAAACTATTTTACTATATTTTTGATTTTTTAGAGGATTTTAAGACAATTACATGAAAATCTATGATTCAAACTAAGAAAGTTAAAAACGATAAACAACTATGAAGATTTAGCTAGATAAAACTCAAATAAGCACTAATAAGCAAAGAGGAATAAAGCAAATAAGCAGATCTTAATATTAGAAAGCAATAAATATCCATTTTTTAAAGCTAGAATAAGGAAATGGAAAGAGAAACTTTACAAACTCCTTAGCTAAACAAGAGGACCAATAAAAGGCTTTTACAAAGCTTCCCTAGATTATTAGATAAGCTTGGGTAAAGTCTTGGATCTCTTCCAAGTTATGATCCCCTTCCTAAAAGCTCATATCCAATAGAATCCATTGTAAATGTAAGTTAAACTGTTTTAAGGTTTAGAAAGGATTAAATCTGAATTGATTAAGCTCTATTTCAGCTTATAGACTGAAAGGGCTTAAAATAAGCTTATTAGCTTATTGAGACAACTTAGCTTATTAAGAGAGTTTATGAAAAAGGAACTTTGAGAGATTAAGAAAAAAACTGTATTTCATTAAATAACAGTTACCTGTATTAACATGAATTGGAAAAGGAGAGTACATAACATTTTAAGGAAAATACTACATTTAAGAAAATACGAATTTTAAGCTAGGCTAAATTACTAAATAACCTAGAATATCGTAGAAGTTGTGAGGAGGGTCGAGGCCTATTTATAGGTGCTGAAAGAAGCTTCTAGGATCTCTTGCCTTGCTCTCCAATCTTTCAATATCAGCTAATTCGTTTTCTTCATCATTTGAGTATAATTATGGCCGTTTGTTCATTGTGTGGGGACACCTGAAGATTGCCAGCGTGTAATTCCATTGATGTGACGTTTGTGACTTCTTTTGTGGAGTTGTGTTAGTCACAAAAACCAATTCCATTGTGCTTTTCCTTGTTATTGACGTGTCTTGGAGCTTGATGAGGGATACTTAGAGCATTGATTTGATTATCTCTCCTTGCCATCTTGTATAACGATCATTGGATTGACTAAGCACCCTTTAATTTCTATTGCCCTTGTTTTTATATATGAGGGTGAGGTGAAAGGAGGTCGTTGGGTTAATTGTTAACTTTTTGGGCCATTATTTTGAAAGTTAAAACTTGTTGGACTTTGGAATAATAGACAAATAGTCCTTGTGATCTTTCGCCTTTTTCGTGTTATTAAATGGACTTTCAGAAATAGCAAGTTTAGCCCTTGTGGTTGTTATAAAAGGAAAGGGCTAGGGATTTGGGTTTTGTTGACTTTTATTGACCATTGTTTGACTGGGTTTGACTGAGGCTTCGGCTTTGAATCTTTGGCTTCTTTTTGAACTCTTCTGATACTCGTGTTCGTGTTTGCCTGCTTTTAACTGTGTTATTTTTCTTTGTTTTATGACTTTCCGTAATGCCACACACCAAAACACAAATACAAGCATATTTTTGCATTATTTTTTTGGTCTGTTTTAGGTGTAATTGGGTTATTTTAAGTATAAATGGATATGTGTATTCTACACTTATCAGGCACTATGATGGCCCCCGGTGGGTCCTTCATGACAAGCTTTGAGAATATCAATAGCTTCTTGCCCATGCACACACCGTTCTGAATGATTTGTATCCGCTCGTTCGAAAAAGATAGGGGATCGTCTAAGAAATAATGTTTGAATCCTTAAAAAAAACTTCCTCTTTTGTTGAGTTGACATTCCTTTGATGATAAAATTCCCTGCATAGAAATTTGCATAGTCAGCAAACCATGGGGTACTTTTACAAGAAATAACTCCAAGAGTTTCTAAAGGAAAAATTTCATTAATGTTCTTGTTTTCTAACACATCCTTATGAGGATTCTCAAGTCTAGATAAATGATCTGCCGCGGGTTTTCAGCTCCTTTCGTCGGTCAACGATGTTGATAATCGAATTACCGAAGGAGAGAACCCATCTTAGCAATCTTGCTTTGGCATCTTTTTTGGCAAAAAGGTACTTAAGGGCAGAATGGTCCATATACACTATGCTTTTATTCATGATGAGGTATGACCGGAATTTTTTGAAAGCGTACACCACAGCTAACATTTCCTTTTCTGTTGTGGTGTAGTTCGATTCCGCCTCGGTCATTGTCTCTGCTTGCATTAATGTAATAGGCCTAAAAGTGTTTATCAATTGTTGCCCCAGAAAAACGTACCTATGGCATAGTCGCTTGCATCGCACATTAGCCTCAAAGGGCTTTGGTCCAAGTTGGGGGAATAGAAATTGGGCTTCAGTTTATTTCTTCTTTAAGGTCTGAAAAGCTTGAATGAATTCCTCGGCAGAGGAAAATAAAAGGAGTGTTTTTCTCAAGGAGATGAGTCATGGGTCCAGAGAAATCTTTGAAAAGTCCTTGATAAATCTACGGTAAAAACCTGCATGTTCGAGAAAACTCCTAATACCCTTGACGGTAGTTGGGTGAGGTAATTTAGCAATGACCGGTTCTATTTTGGCTTTTGTCGACTTTCGATTCTTTATTTGAAATTTTATGTCCAAGCTTCGATGCTTCTTTCACCAATATAAAATGCCTTTTTTCCCATTTAGAGCCAAATTGTGTCTTCACACCGTTTAAGCAATCTTTCTAAATTGGGACTAGGTCGTAGATAGAAAAAGAATTTCCGAAAACTGAAAAGTCATCCATGAAAACTTCCATTGTCTTTTCAATCATATCATGGAAAATATCCATCATACACCTCTGGAACGTGCCTGGTATGTTGCATAAGCCAAAAGGCATGCGGCGGTAAGCAAACGTTCCGTATGGGCAAGTGAATGTGGTCTTTTCCTAATCTTTCGGATCGATTGGTATTTGAAAGTAACCCAGAGAAATAACTATCTAAGATAAACAATTGTATTCAGTTCATGCGAGGTCTCTCAAGCTTTTGATCATAAATGGCAAAGGGATAAGTGATCTTTTCGGGTGTGGCTTCGTTCAACTTACGATAATCAATACAAAACTCTCCATCAAGCTTACAAGTCTAGTTTGGTACTAACCTTCATTCTTTTCATCATTGAGTCACTGCGGTCATTCCTTAATTCTTTGGCACACATTGCACTTGGGCTACCCTAAGGACTATCCGAAGATTGGGTAGATCAATTCAAGATGTCAAGAGTTTTTCACTTTATTTTATTGTCTTCATGGATCTTTGGGATTAACCCTTCCTTTGTTTGTTGGACCGCTGAGTTCATTGTCCTCTTTATTAGAATTTTATGAAACAAAATTCGGGTTAATACCTTAATGTCAGAATGTGTCCAAGCATATTGGCTTTGCTTTCGGGGACTTGAGAAAACCTTTATGAGAGCGGGTTCCTTATTCATCGACACTCAAATCTTTGGCATTTCTGACTAGCAACTTGTTGTTGTCTTCAAAATGCATATTCGAGTGAGTCGGTAAGTACTTAAGTTCTAACCTCAGGAAGTTCATTAATTGAAATATTAGATTCTGGCAGAGTTAGTTTTGGCTTCTCTATTCTTTAAGTTCCTTTCTAATTTTGGCAAATAATTTCCTGGTTCGGACAGGTGGTGAAGTATCACTATTAAGGATTGCTTCGAGGATATGAGGTACCCACTTCTGGGGTCATAAGAGGGATTCATCATCTTCCGTGTGAGTTGGTTCGTTCGGCTAGAAGCAAGAACAATACGCATAAGCTTCTTCTAGATAGTAGAAGAAAATCACTACTCCCCGATAGGACTGTGGTTGAGGGCGGAAAAGATTTTGAAACTATCGGGTCATTATCCGGGAGGTAGTATGGATTGCATGGAGATCACGTTGAAAATCCTGAATTCTAACAATAACTCTTCACAAGCTTAATTCAACAACGTCACGTTTCGGTTAGCCGTTCTCATATCAATTATAATTTACCGAGTATCTCGAGTTCTGATCAAGATGATAACGTGATGGCCTAATTGTTACTTCGTAAGGCGTTAATTCACCATTCGTACAACGTCTATCTAGGGCACGAACTGGTCTTAAGAAAAAAACATCCCGGAGGATTTAAAGGTCTCGAGGTCGGGTTCAAAATCTACGCCACGAAGTCGGTTTGGAAACTTGGAATCACCACTTTATGTTGAATCTGTAGCAATACCGATTGGTCGTGAGATTGAACGGTCTGCTAGTTCTAGTGTCATGCACGTTGGAGTTAGGTTTGGAAGGTTAAGCTTTTCCACACGGAAAATGACATGAGATTTATGCTATGAGCCAGATCGGCCAAGGCTACGCACTCATCCATTTCGGGAAATTTACCATGGAATAAGGAATCTGCCGGGCGTCATCCAAGTTTTTTTCAGGTAACTTATAAGTATTGACGCGAGCATTGTTTGTTTCAAAAGGGCGGTTCTGCCATCTCAATAAGCTTTTATTTATCTCTGATTTAAGGTTTATGAGTTGAAGCAAATTCTGGGCATTAGATCATAAGCATCCACGAAAAACTTAATTTCAAAACTCATATTTTGAAGTTTTCATAGAATTCTCGTTTGTTCGTCTGCATTTTCACGGGCTTCTCATCATTTCGCCTTTGCAGGATATCTTATCTCTTGAATGTTGTCTCGATAAAACCATTGTAATCGGTGGCTGGGACAATTTCTATATGAATGAGCACCACCACAAGTACACAACTCTGCTCGACCGTTTTTTTTTGGGTTGCGGGTGCTTGCGGTTTTTTGTTTGTCGATAAGGCATAGTCTTCATTTCATATTCTTAAGTTAGAAAACTTTCGGTTGTAGTGAGCTAGCAAACTCTGGTGAAATTCATGAGGGTAGAGGAAATTCGAACCTCACTTTTAGCAACGACTGCTTTGTTTCTGTGAATACGAAACCTTGGATTTACTTCTTATAATCTCAAGCCTTCTCGAGGCATCTTATGTTTCCAAATAATTTCACCCGCACAGTATTATACGAATCTTGATATTGCATTCAAGCATTGTTAAAAGTATCTAATTGATGAATTTTCGAAAATCTGAGGATGTGGGCAATGCTCGAAGAACGGTCATTAATCGATCCTAAGCCTCGTTTAATACGTTTCGTCAAATCTTTGTTGAAATTCATGATTTCGTTTTTGGAAGATTTGTCGTTTTAGAAGGATGGATATAGAATTGATTAATGAATTTTGAAACAAGATCATCCATTGTCAAAATTGATCGTGGAGGTTCTTTTTTCTATCCAAACAATTATCACTAGGACTTTTCTCCTGTTTCTCACCTACCCTGAGGTTTCTACCTTACTTTCCTCCACCAGAAATGAGGACACCATTTTTGACCCTGGCATCTCCACTTAGAGCCGGTGGCCTCTCATCGGGAAGGAACTTTCATGTGCTTTAATGTTTTTTCAAACATTGATGAAAGCCTGATTGAGATTTTCTTTTCCATTTACTCTCTCCAGGACGAATGAATTCGAAGATCAAGTCAAGCTATGTGACTCGGTTACCAAAAACAAAGCGCGTAGTGGGAGGCACCCCATGTTTATCCATTTTCTTTCTATTTTTCGAATGTGTTGTGACGAGGCTTGTACTCTTCCGTTCTTTATGTTTGTTGTTGGTACTTGTGATTGTTTGCAGGATTGATCTCAAATTTTTTGAAGACTCTCATGTTCGGTGTCTTATCCCGGTCCACTCGAGCTTCCTAGCCTTTGCTTGCCATTAGTTTGGGGAAATCTAATATCCTGAAGATTATTATCGTCTAACATTTATCTTGTAGCACACTTAATAAACGGCTTAAGATTTTTGTGATACTTTCTTCATGTTTGAGTTATACATTCGACCTTTTTGAGTTCTAGTATGAGGTTTTTAAGTCTTAGGCTAGGAAACATTGAGGACAATGTTTGATTTTATTATGAGGTAGTATACCTTCGATATGATCTTGCCTACTTTTACCCGTTGTTCTCACGTACCCCGTTTTCCCACAATTTTTTTTTTCAAAAGTATGAAAAAATTTCAAAAAAATAAATAAGTGTTTTGTCACAATTTTGACTTTCTTGCTGGGTAAGAATAAGAGTAAATTTTGACCCGATCGAGCGTGTTGAGCTCTAACTTTTTCCTTAACTTTTGGGCTAAGCGTTCGCTAATTCGCGAAGAACGAAAAATAATAGAGTTAGGTATGGGTAGGATGCTAAACAAAGATTATTTAGAAATCTTAAGAGCTCATGTATGTAACTTGTTGCTTTTTCTCCCATAAGCTCTTAACCGGATTAATATACGTGCTGTTTTTGGAGATTAAACTTAAATCAACAAATTTTTATGTAATATATAGCAAAAAATTTAGTCTTAGTTCAAATTTATACTTGAATTTTTCAAAAAGAAGTCTTCTTTAAATAAAAAAATATAAATAAATAAATAAATAAATAATGATGATAAAATGATAAAAAAATAAATATAATAATAAAAGCTGTGGGCTGATAAAAGTTTACTACCTCTTGCCGGCTCACAACCGATGTTGCAGCCTTCTAAAAGGTCGAGGGTTACAATTGCATAAATATCTAAATAATTAAGTGTGAATTAATAAATTGACTTCTTTTTGTTAAATTCAAATATGCTTTTGCACTTTGACTACTCTATTTTATAAGCTATGTATATCCGGGAAACTTGAATTTTTTTTTTGAAACCTAAGATCCGTGAGTCCCGATACTAGTCTCTGTGGGATGTCAAAAGCCTGGTCACTTAGCCGTAAGGTTGGGATGTGCCGAGACGAAAGTCGCTACATGGGATGATCTCGCCTTTAAACTCATTATTCTAAGGTGGAACGTAAAGCATAATATATTGCAAAATGTTGATCCATGGTTGAAATTCAAGATAGTACACTCACTTAAGATATAATGAATGTCGGGAGTAAAAAGTCCACAAGTTGCAAATATGAGTAGTGTTAGCATCCTTACTGATATTTAGCTATGATTTCGTTTTAAGCATGGTTTGGATAAGTGAAAAGTCGGGGACGATGAATTTATCCTTTTTGGGGGGCATTCTCGGATCGAAATGCATCTTGTTCTATGATCTCTAATAGTTATGGAAATAATGAAAGTCAAAATAATCTCAATTAAAAAAAATGAAAAGTTTTAGAAAAATGGGAAAATAGGGGTGTTTTATAACTTGTAATTTCTTAATTTTTCCTACAAAAGTCTTTGCTACTTTTTAAAGGCTTAGTTGGGAAAGTTTTAAGGTATTTGGTTATAGAGCATATAACATTGCGTGAGGACACGCAATCGCTTAGTTTGGGGAATTTTGATATGTGTGAAAACACATATCCGTTTTATATCAAAAATGGCCCTAAAAAGACAAAATTATGCTTAAAATGCTTGAATATTGCTTGTTTTGTCTTTGTGATTGTGTAGGTACGGATAAAGCAAAAATCACAAGAAAATGGTTAAAACCGGACAAACACGGACACGAGAACGGAAGAGCACACAAAGAGCCAGAAGTTTTCTATCAATAGTCAAACAAAGTCAACTCATGGTCAACTTCAGTCAACTTTTGGTCAACCTAAGTCAAACCACAAAATGACAAAAATTCCAAAATACCAAAATCAGCCCTTCAAGCTAAACCAAAATGCAAGTATAACCCTAAACCTTAACACCGTTAGTCCTTTATCAACATAGGACTAACGGTAGTTAACTTCTATTATAATCCAATCAACCTCAACCTGATAACAAATTACCAGCCAAAACTAACCCATAAGCCCAATCCTTTTTGCAAAAGCCCAAAGTCAAAGCCCGGGTCAAAGAAACACAAAACGCACCCTTATAGTAAAAGAATGAGCAGGAAAAACAGTTGTTACTGTTTATCTTCCTCTTCGACTTACCATAAGCTCAAATCAAGGGGTAAATGCAAATTGACAACGAGAAGGGTAACTAAGGGTAAAGTACATCCCTGCAGAGTATTACAAACCAAAACGCATCTCATTGGTCAACCACAAGAAGTGCCGTGGTCAAAGTAAGAAAAGCACAAAGGTAATGGGTTAAAAATTACACTTAAGGATACACAAGAGGAGCTAAGCTGTCACATCAAGGATAGCCAGGTGGCAATTCCGTCGTTTGTGAGCTCAAAAAAGTGATCTAAACGGCTTAGAGTGTCATCAAAATGATTGGAAGAATGAATGGAAGGGATTGCTTGGAGCGTCTAACTAGTCAGGGGCTAGAAACTTCTCTGGACGCTATAAATACTAGGGTTCATTCTCAATCGTTGGGGATCCTTTTCTTTGTTTGCTTATTTTAGGGGTCGTTTAATTTAGCTTTGGCTTAATGTAATTTTTGTTATGTATGTAAATTCGTGTAACCTTTCTCTAAGATTTGTAGTATTGATTTGATTAATAAAATTTGCTTTTCTTAGTTAAGTGTGTGCTTAAATCTGTTTTATCTAATGCAATATGGTTTGAAAATTTTCAATAAGCTCTTAATAAGCTGCTTAAGCTAGTTCATACTCATTTAAGCTTATTAAGCTAAAATAGGCTCAATTCAATAAGCCAGAGCTTGTTGATATAAGCTCTTTTTGAGCTCTGACCTCTGTTGAGGTTTCAGGTTCATTTTCTTTTACTTTTCTGTTTTCAAATTATCTAGCTTGAATCTGTTTTGGTTTATTGATTGCATAAGATCTGTTTAGTAAATTTCTTGTTCTTCCTTAGATTAGTTTTTAATGTTTTTATAGTAGATTTATACTAGTTGTAGTTGATTTGTAGTCTTAAATCTTTGTTTCATAATCTGTCATATAAATCTGTTAAAAAACTAAAAATAAGTAGTTTAGCTTTTAGCTTATTAGTCTGGTTAATTTTCTGATAAAATAAGTTCAATAGGGTTATTATAAGCTACTTGTTATCTGATCTTTATAAGTTGTTCATTAGATTAAAAAAAAGCAAGCCGAAATGAAAATTAGTGTTTTTAAAGGGGTGTTTGGCACAACAGTTCTAACCACAAGTTAGAACTGTTTGTGGCCTTGTGGTCTTTTGAAGTTGATTCTATGTTTTCATATGAGTCAGTTTAAAGTAGTTTTATAGGTTAGGATAGGTAGATTTGGTTTTTCATAAGATTAGGATAATTTTAGTTTAAATCTGTTAAGTCTTTTGCATTTCTAGTTTTAATAATTTCTAGTAATATTCATTGCTTATTTAGTTCTTAGTTTAGCATTTGACAAGTCTTAGGATTGGAGTCAATAGCCTGCACTTTGTCTAATTGGTTTTGGATCAATTTTTGCATACTGCATCAGATAGTCAAAAAGGGTAAAAAGCTGTTTTCAAATTCAGAATTCAGATGGTAGATTTTGTTTTTAGTCTTTGATTTTTAGTTTGCAAATAGTATTAAGGTAAAGCTAAAACAATTTCAAGTTTGTTTTTGATAAAAAGATCTTTAGCTTATCTGTTTTTAAGCCTAAAATTAGCCTTTTGTCTTTTTATTTCAAAAGCAAAGATAGCATTTTCTGTCCTTTCTGTCTGTTTTCATAAGCTCGTCTCAATAAGCTCTTGTTGCTTTAAGTTCTTTTGAAAAGCATTTTCTAGGAGATTTTGAGCCAAGTTTTCAGAAAAGCCAGGTCTCACTTCTTAACAAGCTTATTTGCTAGCTTAATTTTAAACTCAAAGTGTCCTTATGGACTGTTTGGTAATTGATTTTAAGATTAGGCTTATTCAGTTTTCTAGCTTATTACTTGCTTATTTTTAGTTCTATTTAGCTCATTAGCTTAGGTTTAGCTTATTATAGCTTATTTAGTCATTAAAACTTAGCTTATAAAGGTTTCTAGCTTATTTAGTTTAAGAAAAAGCCAAAAAGCTTAGTTTGAGTTTCTTTCAAGTTTAAGTTGTTCTATTAGCTTATTTAGGGCTTTTCAATAAAAGTTGCTTTTATTAAAAATGCTTATTTTTAGCTTATTAACAACTTTGCTTTTATAAGTTTTTGAAAATATAAAAAAAAAAGGAAAGTGAAAGTCGAGGGTGAGCAAGACTCGAACCCCCGACCTCAACACTCTCAACCTTTATAACACACACACTACCACTGCGCCCTTTGGTCTTTTTCGTTATAAACATATATTTTTCTTTTCTTTTTAGTATAAGTAGAAGTTTAAAAACAAAAATATTTGCTCTTTAAATTTAAAAAGTTACAAAGTTGGTAAAAGAACACCAACAAATAATACCTTCAATTGAGGTATTATCCATAATAAGTTCCCAACTCGAATAAAAGATTTAAAAACTTACCATTTGTGTCACTTACGAGATACGGCTCACCTTAAAAAGTAAAATTTTTAAGAGCTACCGTGAAGTAAGTTTGATTATTTGGTTCAAGTTGTCTATCTCATTGTCCGTTAAAATTAGATTAAAAACCAAAAATAATCTTCTTTTTCTTCTTATCCATTTAATTCTTTTCTTAACCCTCTAAATTGTTTAATTCTTATGGCGTCACTCGATCATCGTTTGAACCCCCTCTTCTCGATTAAAGAATGCATGTCTTGTGGAGCTTTGTACACTAGAAACTGTGGTTGTTCAAAAGGGAGTCTTGAAAACAAGATTCTTGTTCCTAAACCTCCTCAGAATTGTGCAACTTGTGGAAACCCGGTTGATGGTTTATATTGTCGATCTTGTGTTTTTGTGCGAAGGTGTTTGAATGAAGGTTGGTATACGATTCATGATGAAAACAAAATTCTAAACACTGCTGAGTCATCCAATCACAACACTAACGTTGTTAGTACACCTCAAGAACCATTCGTCTTCAATCAAGACCCCGGTGTAAATTCTTCGCAAAGTCCTCTACAAAGTAACCACAATTGTTGTTTCGAGTGTGGTGATTCGTTAGATGGAATTTTTTGTCAACAATGTACTTGCAAGTCTTGTGGGAACGGTGCTCATATTGGTTATAATTGTCCACCAAAAGCTCCGATTATCTCTAATCCAGAACAATGCAATCAAACCATTAATGAGCTCCCACAGATTTTGCCATTTGTTCATCCGACATGCAATTCTAGATATGAGAATTCATTCACTCATGATTCCAAATCTAGTTCTGTTAATGATTCTCCTAACGTTTTCAACCCACCTCCACAACCTCCTTTGAATTCTTGTGAATTTTGCGGGAACGATGCTCGTTATGGTCACTATTGTACACATCAAGTTCCGTTCATCTATTCGGAACCATGTTACAATCAAGACTTTAATTTCCAGCAAGATTTTCATGATTTTCAACAACAATATCTTTGTTGTGAAAATTGCGGGGGCCCTCATGAAACTTTTCAATGTCAACCAATGAATGAAGATTATTATGAGCAAAATTCTTGCTATGATCCTAATTCTTTTGGTTTTGACCAATATCAACCCCCGCATTTTTCCGTCAATTATCCTTTTCAAGAAATAAATAAAGAATTTTTGCAAGCTCGAGAAGACTTAATGGAAGCTATACAAGCCTTTTTAAAGGAGTATGATCATATACCTCCTAATGAAAAATGCATGGCTTTATTGCTAGCTGAGGAGAGATTTCTTAAGATTAAGCAAGCTATGAGAGAAGAGCAGAATCAACCTGGAGTTATGCAAGAATTGCTTCTTAAACTTATGGATGATTTGCAAATTCTTAAAGGAAGTCAACAAGAAAAGAAGGAGACGACAGCTCAAGGTTTTATTCCATATTGGAATTTTTCTATGATTGATGATGAAGAAGCTAGAGACAACTTTTTAAAGGACGTTTACACCTTCTTAAGGAAGATTAGTCGTATACCTTTTGGAGTAACACCAAAGGTTATATTGATAGCTTGGGAAAGTTTTGGCGAAATTAAAGATGCTTTGATGGAAAAGCAATATCGACAAGAGGATATTCAATAATTGATGAGTAAACTCCTTGAAGATGTGTGAAATATCAGTGAAGAGTTTTCAGAATATATTAACTGTCCAAGCTAGAATCCTCCGCTTTTCTACTTCGATGATGACGATGATGAGTATACTATTATATAAAGAAGGCCTAAAGCTATCACACCCAATGGACCATCCGAAGAGCCCGAAGACCCTCTAATCATAGGGGAAAAGGAACTTAGCACTATTCCTGAAAAGGATAAATCTAGTGTTGAGGACCTCGTCCCAATCCCAAGTAGATCCAAGGGTGTTTTCGACGATATTTGTGATAATGATCATTCCGATGCTGAATCTTTGCTTAGTCGAGATATTCCGATCAAGTCTCCTAAGATCGATTTTCTTTCCAAGGAGTTCGCCGGTGAACTCGCTCCTATTCCACCTGGAATGAATGAAGACGAATTTGATGAAGAAGAAGATGATTGTTATGATCATGATATTTCAAGTGATGACGATTCTTATGAGAACATCGAGTACGTTGAAGCATCACCTCTCAATTTGGAGTACGATAGTTTAGAAGAGGTGAATGAAGATCAAGAAAAGAAAAAGTTTGACTTAGAAGATATTTTTCAAATCCAAGACGTTATTCTTCGTGAGAAATTATTAAACGTCCATCGTCTTATTACTAATATCGAATCTTTGAAAGACAATCTCATTCCTAATAGTGTACTCAAGTCTCCCTCCTTAGTCCCTATTTCCGTCACCAATAGTGGTTCATTCTTTGAGGAGTCCGATACTTCTCTTTCTCATTTGGATAATTCTTTACCCGAATTCGAGACTTTTAGCGATCATACGAAAGAGACAAGAAGTGGCAGTACCACTACTCATGCTAATAACTCTCTTCCCGAGTATGATTTGTTTCTTTTTCAGATTGAGCCCGATCAGGGAGGGTTGACTGACATTGTTATTTCTGATAATTCAAACAATCCTCTTTTGGAACTTCTCGAGTTTGAATCATTTCATTTTGATCCGTCATTTCCCCGTCCTCCTCCAGAACCACCGGATGTTGAGATTAGCTTAATTGTTGAGACCAATGCACCAGTGATAAACAATATTGGTGAGATTAATGTTGAAGATGACGATTCCTTCACATTTGTCATTCGGATTTTTCTCTCGTTTCTCACTTACCCTGTGGATTCTCCTTTTCTTTACTCCTTCGGGAGTGAAGACACCATTTATGACCCCGGCATCTCCACTTAAAGCCGGTGGCCTCTCATCGGGATGGAACTTTCATGTGCTTTAATGTTTGTCCAAACATTAATGAAAGCCCGATTGAGATTTTCTCTTCCATTTACTCTCCCTAAGGACGAATGAATTCAGGGATCGAGTCAAGCTATGTGACTCGGTTACCAAAAACAAAGCGCTTCGTGGGAGGCACCCCATGCTTATCCATTTTCTTTCTTATTTCTAATGTGTTGTGAGGAGGCTTGTACTCTTCCGTTCTTTGTGTTTGTTGTTTGTACTTGTGATTGTTTGCAGGATTGACCCAAATTTTCTGAAGACTCTCGTGTTCGGTGTTTTATCCCGGTTCACTCGAGCTTCCTAGCCTTTGCTTGCCATTAGTTTGGGGAAATCCGTTATCTTAAAGATTTTTATCGTCTAACATTTATCTTTTAGCACACTTAATAAACGGCTAGAGATTTTTATGATACTTTCTTCAGGCTTTAGTTATGCATTCGACCTTTTTGAGTTCTAGTATGGGGTTTTTAAGTCTTAGGCTAGGAAACATTGAGGACAATGTTTTATTTTAGTATGGGGTAGTATATCTTCGATATGATCTTTCCTACTTTTACCCGTTGTTCTCACGTGCCCCGTTTTTCCACCAAAATTTTCAAAAATATGAAAAAAATTAAAAAAAATCAAAAATAAAATAAGTGTTTTTGTCATAATTTTGACTTTCTTGCTGGGTAAGAATAAGAGTAAATTCTGACCCGATCGAGCGTGTTGAGCTCTAGCTTGTTCCTTAACCTTTTAGGCTAAGCGTTTGCGATTTTCGCGAAGAACAAAAAAATGATAGAGTTAAGTATGAGTAGGATGCTAAACAAGGATTATTTGGAAATCCTAAAGAGCTCATGTATGTAACTTGTTGCTTTTTCTCCCATAAGTTTCTAACCGGATTAATATACGATCAATAGAACGAAAAACTAGAGTATTTGTCCTACGATATAATACCATAACTAAAATAATAACTAATCGATTATATTCCTGAGAATGCTAGTTTAATTAGTAATGTAAGTTCTTTACATGGTGTAATATACTCCAAAACAAAAAACAAAAATATCAAAAAAAAAATAGCGAGCTCAAAATTATCGGTAGGAGATATCTCCTATCCGCAACATAATTCTATTGCTCGAATTTGGGCCAAAAAAATAGATATGATAAAAATCACAACCTCAAAATGAATAGCAATGTATCAATGCAATTATATTGGCTTGAAGAGTATCCATGAGATTGTGATGAATCTCTAACATTGTATTTGTGGCCTTGTGGGCGACTCCGTATTTGGTATATGGTATATAAAGACATACAGTCTGCATCGAGTTTGTTATTTAAACGAAAAATGATAGTAAATGTAGTATAGTTGATCTCTTAGTATGTAAAAAACTACTAGTGTATAAATGATGTCTCCTCGTATTTAATTTGTTCTAGCGAAACTATGGAAAAGTTAGTAAAAATCATGAAAATCTTGCGGTATTAAATGCAAAGAAGAGGGCATAATAGCTTGGTCCAATTCTCATTCAAATCAACCGGTCTCATAGCATCTTTCATCGCAAAATTTCAGATACAATCGAAATTAAATCACTATAACCTTAGAGGTGTTTCATCGCACTCCCGTCTGCTTATCAAAACCAGTTTTCCCATCGAGTTCGTGATGCTGGGTAGGCGAGCATCCGCGGACACAGATATCATTATGCAACAACAAAATCTACAGTTAAGCATACCGGCGCACAATCCTAACATCGTTGCTGTAGGATTTATTAGATCTAATTTTAACAATTAAACATATCACGAGCACGCAGCGAAAGATAAACACGTACAAACTTTTAATTAACAATGATTAAAGATTATGAACCTTTAGCGAAGAAACGTCAGAACTGCTTATAGCAATACACTTACATAAAAACAAACCGTCTTCAAGTAATACGCGTGTTGTATAATATCCACGCGAAACCACCAAGAGATCAAAAAATAAACCCCTCTAAGTCAACACACACAATTACGTCTTAGAAAACATCGTGTATGCTCGATACTATTAGTTTTAAAAACCAAACAAACGATCAATTCGCTTTTAAATCAATCAACACTCGAAACAACTTTCTTGAGATTAAATCGCAAAACAAAAAACCCAAAAGGGTAGTTGTTTATCGCAAACAAGAAAAAATAAAAACCGAAAACCCTTTTGGATTGGAGAGCTGGTCGAACACCAAGAGAGACAAAAGAGAGATTTAGGGATTTTAGGGATTGAAGTTATTAACATACAATGACCCTAAGACCTCTATTTATAGCCCTCTTGACTTGGTGAGCAAGCAAGCAATCCCACCTCCTCTTGGAGTTGGTATTCGACCGGCCCAAGGAAAGAAAAGGAAAAACCAAACTTTCCACTTTTCTCGGTTTTGCATATTAGTCTTTTAACTATTAATAACTAATATTTATTCACATTAAACTTTTAACTATCGTTTGTTTAAACACTATTATTATATTAAATACGTTGTTCTACATATTAACGTGTGCGTCCCCTTAGGCTCGAATAAATTCCCGGACATATATAATTTATATTTGTTCATATTCCAACAGCTCCCACTTTGAACAAGTTAAAAATTATATAATACATTGGTAATTCGTCCACAACATAACACCAATGCAGCCCCAAAAACATCCGAGTGTGGTTTCTCAAAACATGAACAAAATGATTTATGAATTTACAGTCCCTTTGTTTCCGATACCATGTTAAAAAAATGGACATGGATCAATGTCATTCCATTATTTAACGATTTTGTTTCTCGTATATGTAACTAATCAAGATTACCGAAAATCAATGAGACATATCTACATGAGTTTTCGGGTACGGCCATACACACATCTGATTAATTCTACGAGGGGTCCAGTGGCATCTTCTTCAACTATTGAAGGAACAAATTCTATATTGACTACAAGTGCCAAGTCATCATGTTTCAAAATCACTTCTGAAATAGCCCTTATTAGTTATCCATTTTCAGGATAACTTAGACTAGACCAAGAAGGATTATCCACATATGCAAGGCCCACTTGCATCTCAAGTCTAAGGATTTTGTAAATAAAATCACTTACAAGGTTTACTTGATGACGACGACCCATAAAGTAATATTCCTAATTTGTTGGGGAATATCAATACTCATCTAGAATATCATGCGAGTTTGGTGGAACCACATCCTAAGATAATCAACAATCACTCAGAATTGTCTTATATTTTAAACAATATCCCATATTGTTAATTCGACAACGGATAAATTAGATAAAACACTTTTATTCACGATTTAAAATGCAAATATAGACACAATTTTAATGACAAATAAATAACAAAATACCAAGTATCATTATCATAAAATAAATTGTTTAAACATCCCTTATCCAAATACTAAACACCAGACCTACATGGAAACGTACTAGCAAACTAATTCCCTATGCTCCTAGCATGTTGATAAGCAGTGTCCTTGATATGAGAACCCTACTAAATGATCAGCCAGATTATCATCTGTGTGAACTTTAAGGAATCTTATTTCGCCCGTGTTCAATACTCACCGCGAACAGAAATGATATCTCCTAAGGTAGGATTCTGGCTCCTCTCTGAACTCCTGGTTCGTTAGCAAAATAAAGTGCGTCAGAAAATAATCGCAAAACATTCAATAGGATTACTATTAATGTTGGTACTATACCAAGGCCCAGAAATAAACTCCTATACCAAACAGCTTCCATCGCAGCATCAGAAGCAGCTATGGTATTCAGCGTCTGTAAGCAAATACAGATGCAGTATACTTTGCTTGGAGCTATCCATTCACTGCACCTCCATTTAAAAAATTGAAACATATCCTGTTTGAGAAATTTGTATCATCTCTAAAAAAAGTCTAAATTTGGGAAATTTGGTAGTCCAGTCTCAAATCCAGCATCGCAATAGCAATCAACTCGAAGTTTAGCTTCCGTATTTCCACCATAAACCAAAAACATATCTTTAGTAATTCTTAAATACTTAAGAATATTTTTCACAAGCATCCCAGTGAAGTTCACCAGATCTGTTAAAACCGGCTTTGGTTATACTTTTGTGGCGAACACAACACATCTAGAGCATCTCACATCATACATAATTGAACCACACCGAAGCATAAGGTACATTTTGCATACACTTCACCTCTTTAGTGTTTGAAGCACCTGTGTTTTATTTTAAGGTCAAGTCTTTCTCGTCATTTTGGATTGACCACGTTTTGAATTATACCATTCTATATCTCTTTAAGACTTACCATGTAAGCATTTTTCCCAAGTCCAATTAAATCGCTTTGACATATCTCATAGATTTTGATTCAAGAATAATGGCTAGCTTCCCCACAAATCTTTCATAGCAAAACACTTTCCAAATAATCTTTTACACTTTGTAAGACTTAGTATGTGATTATCCCATGATGATTAAGTCATTAACATACAAGAATGAGGAATGTAACCAACACTCCTACCACCTTCTTTATATACACATGGCTCATTAAGAAATTTTTGAGTAAATCCAAACCTTTGATTTCCTTATCAACATCTTTTGTGTTCCAGCTTTTGATGCTTGCTTTAAGACCTTAAAGATATTTGAACCTCATTACTTTCTGAGAAATTAGATCAACAAAAACCTTCAGGTTGAACCATAAAAATTCTACATCAAGATAACCATTAAAGAAGTTTTTTTATATCCATTTACCATAACTCATAATCATAGTATGCGCTATAATATTAGAATCCTAAAAGGTTAGTTATGTAAGTTACTCTTAATGTCAGCGACGGGTGAGAACGTTTCTTCATAATACAACCCCAGTAGCAGGTTTGAGTATAACCCTTTTCTACAAGACGAGCTTTATAAGGTGTGTAAAACAAATACCATCCATGTCATACCACTTACTCTCAACAGTCTGTACAGCCAGGAGAAGATCGACAGGAAAGACCCAAACCATATTGTCCATCATGGATTTAATTTCCAGCATTCATAGCATCGATCCCTTATTAATTTAGAATCTAAACTCTGGCTTTAATAGCCTAGTGGTTCATAGAGATCTCCCTAAGAATGTAGTGTTGAGGGAGTATTTTGTTTGGGTTGAAGTAGACTATTCCGCCCTCCCCCCCATTCCCCCTTGCTTCTACCATTTAGACTAATGATTTTGTAAGAGCTCGACTGTTCCTTTCAGACCTAACGAATCGGAATATTCTTCCTCTTGAGGTGGTTCAAAAGCTTCACCTCTATGGGAGGTTTCGCTAGTTATTTCAGAAGGTATGTATCTTCATCTTGAATTTATTCAGAGATCAATACTCATTACACCCACTGACTTCTTGGTTTATGAGATTTTGTCTCAAGAACTCCGCATAACCTTTGCAACAACTATTCTGTTTTCAGGTGAAGTAAAAATAGTAACCGCTCCGTTTCCTTTGGAACCTATAAAGATAGCACTTAACAGATCCTTGTTTTTGGAGTTTGTCAGGCGTATCCCGCTTCACAAGCGCCTCACATCCCCAACCTTTTAATAAGACAGATTAGGAGACATTCCATACAATAGGTCATATGGAGTCTTATCACCTTTCTTGGATGGAACCATAAATAGAAATGCGAGTTGCAGACTCCTAGAGAATAATCCCAAAAGGATAAAGACATATTTGTAATTTCATCATAGACCAAACCATGTCTAACAAAGTACGATTTCTCCTTTCAGATACCCTATTATGTTGTGGTGTGTAAGGAGGAGTAAGCTGTTGGACAATTACACAAACTTTAAGATAATCTTTAAACTCTTTTAGGTTTTGTAGTATTATGTATCTTAGGTTATTCGCCACCTCGATCTGATCGAAAGAGCCCTTGATTGTCTTTCCGAGTTATTTTTCCACTTCATTTTTAACACTTTGAAACAGTTTCAAAGACCTAATGTTTTATGTTTAAGAAGATAACATGTTTTAGTGGGTGCAAACATAACGACTATAATCATCCGTGAATGTAAGAAAGTAGCTAGTACCATTTCTTGACAACATGCCTATGTGGACCACACACACTAACAATCATCAATATGCATTATCCAAGAAGATCAGTCTCGCCAATTTATCGGGACGAGTGGAAACGATTTTCCTTTCATCTTAACCCGATAAAAAAAAAATCAAGATACGGCATATGATCAGAATGCTCATCACCTGTGATTTTAAACAGCCCTTCATGTTGCAAAAAAAATGCAAAACAGCAACAATCTTATCAATGCGATTCCTAACTTATAGTGAGCAAGTACGACAGTAGCCAAAAATAAGAAAGTCCCAAATTAATGATTGTGCTCTTGTTAGTGCTAACAATATAAATAGAAATAACACTTTGGTACAAGATAATTCATATCAACTTCAAAAATAACCCCAATTGCTTTGGCTTGCTAATTAGGGAATAAACATTAAAATAATAAAAAAAAATACTAATTGTTGGGGTTTTTTTAACATTATTCTTAGAAACGTATTCCCAAATACGTAAATAAGCTGGAAAAATCTATTTTTCCACAAAACGGGGAAATTAAAATTAACCATCCTAAGTATTAGAAGTGCAAAGACAAGTGTCATAAACATTAACAAGGCCATTAGCAAAAACCCATGTCAAAACTTCTATGACTTCTACTACGCAGCGAACTAGGACAAAACATTCAAATCAAAGAGGAAATCTACTAACAATAACACAGACGATACCATTGCCCACGTACAGAATAGAGAGCTCCTGTTTCATCTTCCTTCTTCTTCTAAACCCCTTTTATGGTAATACCAATATTAATTACCACAACCATGAATCATACACCTAAGGATTTATTAGGGAAAGCAAAATAATTCTATTTTGAAGATACCTAGAACTGGCAGAAACCATCTTGCTTCTTTTTTCTCAACAACTCAGCAATAACAAAGGTCAAATCCTTTTCCAAGGACCCACCTCCTTGCGTGGTTTCCTCTTCCAATGACCCACCTCCTTGCAGTGGTGGCAGGCGTCATCCTTAGCTGGGTGCTCTTTAGCAGAAGGTTTAGGGTTTTTAGGCTTAGGGATATAAACTTGTTTATCCTTTCCCTTGCCATTAGCTTTACCCTTGCCTTTAGCTTTAAGCGATTTCTTATTGGCCTTCTGGATTTTACCACCTTTAATCATCATTACTTGCGGTGTTTCAGCCTTTTTAGGTAAACCCTTTTCATACTCAATGAGCATAGCATGTAGTTCACCAATCGTCTTCCCCATGTTATGCATATTGTAATTTCTCACAAATCCCGCAAAATCTTTAGTAAGGCCATTTAAGATAAGACCAAATACAAGATCTTGTGGTAGCATATAGCCAAGACGTTCCAATTGATCTACATATTCTTTCATCTGGATGACATACGCAGCAACTGGTTTACCCTCCTCTTGTTTGCAAGCATGGAAAGTTTGGATTATGTCAAACCTCTCCACTCCAGCTTGTTTTTTAAACATAGCTTTAAGCTCTTTTATCATGTCATATGGTGAGGAGTTTTCAAACTGTCTGTGAAGCTCAGGAGTCATACTACCGAGTATAAGACAAGCAACCTCATTATATGCATCATAAATTGCATTCCATTCTAACAGCACATTTGCTTCAGAATTAGCAGCAGGAGCCGCGGGTAATGGCTGTTCAATGACACACATTTTCTTTTTAACTCTCAAGACTAACTTAAGTTGACGAAACCAGTCATTGAAATTATTTCCATAATTTTTTTCTCTTTCAAACATCGACCCGAAATCCGAATGGTTTATGTTTTGAACAGGTAGTGCCATCTACAAAACATAGTTAAAGTTTAAGAATTAGTATTTTCGATAAAACTTCTTGAAGAAAATTAACTACCCATGTTTAATAAACAATTAATTTTCTAAAGACTAGGATCCTACTTGACGTACCACCACCACCACATAAGTTGATCTGCTAGTGATGGTGTACTCAAAAGGTAATTGACGATCAATAATTGCCACCGGTGCAATTCCTAGAACTATTTGGGACTTACTTTATTACAATAATATTCTAGTAAGCATGTTTATCCCATCTATGCCACGATCTAAGGTCTCACCTATAAACCGATTAAGTCGTCCAATAAAAAACTGTGATTATGTAACACTAACGTCTCACGAAAAAGTGTATAATCACCTTGGGATTACGATCTACATACGTCTCACGCATAGTAAAAAGCATCTACAAGTGTTTTTACGAATTGGATGGCAATAACTTATTTAAAAAGGGTTAATTGCTTAAAAATGCACTATACTTGCCACTTTTTATCATTGTATATAGACAACTATTTTTTTTGCCATTGTGTCATTCAACTTTTAAATTTGTGCTATTGTGTGTATTTTGTGACCATTTTACCTTTACTTTTTTTTCAAATTTTGAAGGGTAAAATGGTCATTTTATATGCAGAAATAGTCGCAGAATACACACAATAGCACAAATTCAAAAGTTGAGCGACACAATGGCAAAAAAATAGTTGTCTACATACAATGACAAAAAGTGACAAGTATAATACATTTTTAGGCAATTAACCCATTTAAAAAAGGGTATTATATTTGTCGTGACAAATATGTACGAAGAAGCATGCATACATCTTCGTATCATAAATTTTAATAAAAAAACATTACTCAATTTAGTTATTTATTATGGTATCACATATTTTCTATACATCTAATGTATAAATAGTGTTACCTTTTTAAATTTGATGATTCAACGTGTCTCCAAATATAAAGATTAATGAATGGTGAAAAACGTGTATACTGTAGTGACATGCCATGGTTCACGGTAACTCCAATCGAATGCACAAAGAAGCGGAGAATCAGGTCAGCGCGAAGCGTATTAAAAACCTGAACTCTTTAGGAATGTTAACCACTCCGCCTTAAACTTCTCTTATAGTTTATTCTAGTGGATGAGCCGTACTTCCCATGAGTCCATAGCGTCCAGTTTTAACCAATCAAATAAAACTTTAATTTGGAAAACACATTATGAACTATAAATAGTCCATAATAAATCTGATTTTATAATAATTAGTCATGTTTAATATTTATTTTTCGAAAAACCCTTTTATTTTCTCACAAGTCAAACTTAAAATAAAACAATATAAACACAAAACTAATTCAAATAATAATTATTCAAAAATATACACTTAACAATTAATCCATGCAAATATCAAGATATGATCTTAATTATCTTATAATTAAAACATGCATATATTCATATAAGGCTCCTTCGTCCTATAAACTCCGGCCACATCCATCGACATAATCGATTGCGCAAGCCTTATACAAATATACACCACATAGCACATAGATTAACTTTTAGGCCCCATTAAGACATGCCAAGGTCTTTCCTAGCTTTTAAAGTCGTGGATCGATAACCACATAAATTTAATGTCTATGTTTTAGGTCTTGATCATCATATTTGCATAATAATTATAACAATTAAAAAGATTAATATCATATATCACTTCCACTATAAATTGCATGTATTTATCATGGATACCAAATTAACAATTAATCTAACATAAAACTGGATCAATTTACAAATTTTAAACACATCAAGTTTTATTCATAAAATTGCATACAACCTAGAAATCATCTAATTAATTTTAATAACCAATAAAAATTAGATCTTGATGCATAAAGATCGAATCTTGATGCATAAAACGCCCAAAGGGCTTTAAAAATTAATCAAGAAACCTAATTTGTTTGTTCAATTTTATTCTTGTAATTACAAATTCATATACGATGTCTCGTGATGCCACTGTTGGAATTTTAGATCTAATTAACAATTAAACATATCACGAGTACGCAGCGGAAAGATCAAACACGTATAGAATTATGTAATTAACAAGAGATAGATATATACCTTTAGCAAGGAACGTTAGTCTGCTTATAGTAATAAACGTAACACCGTCATCAAAATACGCGTGTGTATAATACCACGCGAAACCACCAAGGATTAAAAGAATAATCCCTCTACTTCGTCACACACAATACGTTCTTAGCAAACGATGAAGTATGCTAGTACTAGTAGTGGTTTAGCAAACAAACACAGTATCTTGACAATCAACTAAACCGGAAACCTTTTTGGTTTCTTCTGGGTCGGACCAAAACAAAAGCCGAAAACCCTTTTGGGTTTTTCGGTCGATCGAACACAAAGAAACCGTAAACTCTTGTGGATTTCGGTCGAACAAACCAAGGGAGAGAGAGGAGAGATTTAGGGTTTATTTTCTTAAAACACACACCAATAATGAACCCTTGAATCCCTTTATATAGCCTCTATAACTTGGAGTGCAAGAAAGCAATCCCACCTCCTCATGGAGGTGGAGTTCGACCGGCCCAAGGAAAAGAGGGGCAACCCGAACCTTCCTTTTTCTCGGTTTTACACATTAGTCCTCTTAGTTTAACATTTAAACAACTAACTAATGTAATTATCAATTGTTTGCTAAATCACTAATATATATTACTTTAATATATAAAACATCGTTCTACATATTAACGTGTGCGTCCCCGTAGGCTCGAATAATTCCCGGACATATATAATTTATATTTGTTCATATTCCAACAGCTCCCACTTGGACATGTATAAATTATATAATAACATTGGTAAGCGTCTAGCAACACGCCAATGCTCCCAGAAACATCCGAGTGTGGTTTCTCAAAACACGGACAAAATGATTTATGAATTTACAATCCCTTTGTTTCCGATACCGTGTTAAAAATGGATATGGATCAATGTCATTCCATTATTTAACGATTCTGTTTCTCGTATATGTAACTAATCAAGATTACCTACAACATGGTCCCGATTTTCACGGTTCCCAAATTCCTGTTCTTAATATATGGAGAACTGACTAGATTTTTTTTTAATGGCATTCAATAGGTGAAAGAAAGATTGCTTTGGTCAAATGGTCTAAGGTGCTTGCTATAAAAGAAATTTGGAGGGTTGGGAGTTTCTAGTTCTTATGCTCCTCAAAGCTTTTAATTTCCCTCGTTTGTTGCCTCTTAGAAGAGAATAAGACATATCGTTTCTGAAAAGATGAATACGTCTATCTCCTCTTCTTTTTCCGACGTCAAGACCGAAGGAGGAGTAGTAGTCAGCCACAAACTTGATCAGCTTTCGTTATTACTGATTCGGTTCTGTTTATCTAATTAGGGATGACAGATGGATTGGGAACTTAAATGACGATGTGATTTTCAAGTCAAGGATGTTCATCTATGTTTAGATGAGGCTTTACTCCCAAAATGGAAGTCCTACTCGATGGATTAAAAGTATTCCGATTAAGTTAAACGTTTTGCTTGAAAACTTAATCTCGAGCTTTATACCTACTAGATCGTATTTGTCCTCGTAGGAATTTCTCGTCATCGTCTATTTGGCTTGTCCTCTTTGTATCACGTGCTCGAGGGATTCATGCCCATTAATCTTCGGATTAGCTCTGTGCGAAAGATATTCAGAAGTTCAATTTGTAGAATGGGAATTTGGATGTTCATACTTTATTTATCGTACTAAGATTGGACTCTCTTGGTTCAAATCTATCCTTAGGTTCTAAGACAACGAGGTGTTGGAAGGACGTGTTTACGTTTCTTGGTGAGTCTTTGGAACTTCAGGAACCAATTCCGTTTTGCCGTCTCCCCTATCTCCTTTATATTTGTTCATATTCCAACACCAGGTACCCGTCTATCTCAACTATTGTTTCAATTATTATATGGGTAATTAAAAGATGTTTGTTTAAGAATTATTTTTTACTTTTTGACGATAGCATACTTGGGCAAAAACAATTTGTTTGTTGTTACAAAAATTATCTTACTATCTTTAATAAACTATACATTAAATTTATTATTAGTGTAAGTTTAATTTATATAACTTGTGACTTTATAATTTGGGCTTTGTACTTTTTATTTTAGACTTTGGACTATATAATATACTTAACATATTAAAAGTAACTTTTTGATTTTCATATATTTCGTCACAACTAAATAATAAAGTCATGGAAAAAAAATAAATGAAAAATATTTGTTCGCCACAAAATTAGTCACCGGGTACATGTCGTCGCATTACACACGTACCATGTTATTTATGTTTTAAAGATGCTATTTATGCTAATCTCTTTAATTAAAATTTGTCATTTTTTCGTAAATTTATTGTTAAAAAATCATGTATATGAAAAACATTTGCTCGCCACAAAATTTAGTTACTGTGTACCCGCCGTCGCATTGCGCGGATACCCGACTTTTTTTCTTGAAAGGAGTCGGGTATATAACATGTTCTGCCTGCTGAATATATTTTATCACAAGAGAATAAAATTTTGAGCTAATCAAACTCGAATATTTAGTCCTCAACTGCCAAGAATCGGTACTACATAAAAAATCAGTGTCTTTCAAATGTGTAGTAGGTTTAAACCGATCAAATTATACTTAATCAACATAAGATTTAAGTATTTAACCATCACAACTTATAGAACAAAATCCGCCTGACCAAAGTTACAATTTTGTTATATTGGTTTCACTTCCAGTTTCATGATTTTCTCAAGTTAATATGGTCCCTAATATAATGTCAAACATAGTGCTCTAACCTTGTGGCATATGTTTATAGGAGAAAGAGTCTGATTCTTAAACCTTTTACTTTTTCTAGTGGATCCTTCTTTTTCATATATATTTTTTTATTTATAATAATTTTTTTCCCTTTCAAAATGTAAGGGCACGTTTAGTATGCGACATAGTATGATATATTGTTATGATCTCACATCGGTCAAGTATGAGATTCGTTAGTGACTTATAAAGTTTAGCTGTTCACACCCTCTTTTAACTAGTTTTTTAAAGTGAGTTCTACATCTAGCTTATGGCTTGACGCGACCTATTATGAGGTAGGTTCATATCACATTGTTATATATTTCAGCACTAGCTCATAACCCATGTTAAACACGGGCAGTGAAAATGAATAGTTAAAGTTAAAAAAAGAGTATTATGCACATTCAGTATGTAAAACAAAAGAAACCAAATGAACAAAGTCGTTTCAACAATTCCGAAACATCATGAGTATGAACTAAGGGGATGTTTGTTACGATAAAATCGCACTGAATGGAATCGGTGCAGAGAATAGAATTGCATTAAATGAGAATCACCTTGAAAAAAATAAAACTTATTCCAATGTTTGGTGGCAATAGGGGG
>BQNB010076876.1:0-27052 GCA_026074375.1 Tanacetum coccineum
GTCAAAGTACAAGTCCTTAAAAGCATAATGTACAAGTCATTAAGCATGATCTCCAAAATAGCTGTTTTACCTCTGTTTTTATTCTAATTTCTTCACCATCACTTTTGTACAAGCTAATGCACCTATTCTATAATGTATAAACCCTAAAACCGAGCTAGTTTCTGAACCATGACCCGTTTCTTGATTTTTATCCATTGTAAACCTAAACCAATACTTAAATAAGTTATAATAACATAAATTACAACATCCTCAATCATATTCCATTATCATTTCATCATTCTACCTCAATTATCCAAGAAACGAATCCAGAAAACCTTAATTGTACCCTAATTATAATTTTGACCCATTTACTCATTTTCAGACCATCTCATTCTCAAGTAAGCAACCAAGAGTCATTGTAAACCCATAAAATGAGTTTACAAACCTTTATCTATCATTAACCATCCTTTCTTCAACAATGTACGAGAATTACAAAGCTAGAAAACCCTAAAAGCCTTATATGAACCCTAATTCCAAGCCACGGCTTATTCTTTCAATTTCAATCTATTTTAACTTAAACCAACGACCAAACTTCATTGATAATACTTTATATAAGCCCTAGGATCTGTATTCCATCATTCCCAATCAACAATATTCGAAATATAAGCCAAGAAAGCCAAAGAAACCCTAAACGAGCCCTATGTGAACCCGCGACCTTATTTACTCATTTTTAACCCGTTTTAACCCAAACCACTTGCTAACTTTTATTAATACTTATTATTACAAACCTTAAGATCATATTTTAATCACTTCTTGATCAATTTATGCGAAATATAAGCCAAAAACAAGATATCGAACCCTTATGAGCTCATATGAACCCGAAACTCATTCTTTTGCAATATTGACCCATTTTAAAGGATTCCTTTGCAAAATAACTTACCCACATGCATCCTAAGTTGCTTACTCAGCTACTACAACAAATATCTTCATTTGTTTTTTATTAAAAAGCTTCACATGTGCTCTTGTTCTTTCTTTTTAAGTCATGGCACCACAAGGACTCCAACACCACTTCAATCTAGTTCCTAGCCTTAAAAAATCACCATATAGCCTCTCCTAGTCACCCTCTAGACCCTCCACACGTCCATGAACAGATCCTAAGTGTCAAGACATTATTAGAAATAAAATTTGTATATGAGAGAATCATTGATAATTAATTCCGGAATAGCTTGATTTCCGGGTCCCGTTATGTTCCCAACAAGATGGCAGTTGAAATATCTTTAATCCTGGTTTGATGAGAAAATTGACATGTTTGGAAACACTGATATAATTTAAAACTAAGTTAATTAAATAAAACCTATTTAATCTACGGGAAAAACAAGTTATAGGATATGGGATCTTTTAAAAACTACGGGATACCAAAATTAGTTTATAAGGAATCTAAAATTATAATTTATTACTAAAATGCGGGGAACTGAATAGGAGCGGGAACCTAATTAACTTAAAAATTAAGAATATAAATGCTATAATTAAATTAAAAATGCAAATATATACTAACTTAACTTATTTTTTGATAATAAATAAAGAATAACTAGAATAAATCGGTGGTTCTCTTTTGAATGTTAAATGAAAAGAAACATGATTTAAAAGGCCCGGATAAAAAGGGTCGTAAGCATGAATAATTTATGAAAAATAAAGCCTATACTAAATTTTATTTTTTCCTAGACACTAAATGACAAAAGAAAATTTTATTCAAAGAAAATATTTTTTTATAAATGTTTGGATTTCTTTATGAATTGTTAAAGATTAAAAACTAATTAAAACTAAGTAATAGAAAAAGACAATTAAAATAAAAGTTTATAAAATCTGAAAATTATAAAATAAATAAAGAAAAAGTTAACTATTACTAAAATATATAAAAATGCCCAAATTTTACTGATTCATATAGTAAGTTATTACATACTAATTTAAATTAAACCTAATTTATTTTAATTAAATTAAATTAAATAACTGTGGTTTAACTATAAGGATAACAGTGATAGGACACAAGGACATACCGTAGTAACTAGGCTAACTAACCACAGGGACTAACAGTGTTAACACTAAAAAAGAAAATTACATAAATGGTCCCTGAGAAGGGTATCCACCCCCCCACACGGTCACAATTAAAGTCCTTAAGTGCTTATTATCAATAGAGCCAAAGAAAGCATAGCTGTTAAGGGGCTTGTATGGGGAGTATTTTTCATAAAAGGTGCATAAGCTCAAGTGATCTAAATAGGCTTAGAGTAATGTGAGCCTTTTTTGGGGCTGACAGAAAACTTATAAGCTTATGAGCTTATTTGCTTTTTCTTTGAGCGTTTTTTAGCTTTTGAAAAATAAGCTAGAATCGAGGGGGATATGTCACTAGGCGAAGGTGTTTCACTTAATAAGCTAAGGTCCTAAAATAAGCCCTAGTTTAGCTGTTTTTTGAAATAGCTATGTTAATCTGTTTATATAAAAACAAAAAAAAGAGGACCTTTTTAGGCTTAAAATTAAGCTTCACTATAGAAGCTATCTAAGGCAAATAAGCTGCTAATCCTAGAAGGGTCACTCTACAAGCTTATGATAAAAGAATTTAAACCTATAGCGTAATTGCTAATAATGCTAGAAATTGGCGGGGACTTTTATTGGTGCTCAGAAAAGGGGAGGTTTATAAAAAGGCCTAAAGGCTTTTTGGCTTTTCATATAAGCTCATATAGTGCTTATTGCCCAAAATATATCCAATGTCAGTTTTAAAATAGGCATGTTATTGAATTTATTATTTTCATAAATTTTAAGTGTAATAGGTGGACTAAACACCTGATGGTTTTGGGGCTAGGTACTTGGGTGTTTTTTAAAGAAGTGTTACATTACTATGGACAGAATTGGGCACGAAGTGATGGGGAAAAAACTTTAAGAAGAAACAGGTTTTTATTTGGCAAAAAGGACTTTTAAATAGTTTGAAGAGCATATTCACAGCTTATTTCATAAGCTGTGTTGGTAAATTGATTATAGGCTTAACAACTTTTGTTGCTGAAAAATGGAGAAAATAATTTTAACCTTTTAAACCTTATATTATGCATGTGAATTACCCTAATTAAGTCAATACCTCAGCAATGTTTGGCTGGTGGTGTAATTGGTCACCATAGAACAACCATAATGACCCATTTAGAGGCAATGCCTACACCCCTTTAATTCTATAAAAACGTTTTTTTAACGGATTTTATAGTGGAGAGGAAAGCTTAGAAATTGTAATTATAAGTGGGGTTTTATCAACTTTAATCACACTCTTACTGATTATAAGTATTTAAAAGAATTTATAAAGGCTTATATTAATCTTTAAATTTCGACAGTGACAAATTTCAATTTTTCAAAGAAAAACTCTTAACTTTCATTAAAATTTAAGATATTACAACATAAACTTTTTAAAATACAACTGAAGTACAATAATGCTTAAAAGAAATACTTAAATTAAAATTAAACTAAAAAAACAGGGTGTGTTGTTTCGGCTTGGTCTTTTTCCTTTTATACAAGTCCCAAGAGGACTTGTTGGTCTTGGGTTGTGCTAGCTGTGAGTGTACAATGCATCCAAGGCAATCCTAGCCTTCCCTTTGTCTTGACTTCATCTCAGCCATTGAAGGGGTTCGTTGGGTTGAGTGTTTTGTCAGGGGAGAGGGATATAGGGGCAATGGGGAGGTGGGACTTGGCTGGGAGATGTAGGAAAGTACTTGGGATAGTGGTTTGGGAGTGAAAACAGGGGGAGAGGGGGTGGTATGGTTTTGGCGCCAAGTGGGTTCGACAGTTATGGTTAGCAGGGTTTAAAAGGGATCTTTGGAGAAGAGGCAAGAATGGTCCTCCATCTTTTCTTCTCTTTTCATTTTCTTTTGGCCGATTTTAGTTATAAACCAAGTTTGGATATTGACATGTATGGTCCTTGTCTTTTATAACTAAAAGAGTAAAAGAGGTTTTGGTTAATTACAAAAGTGGTCCCTCTGGTTTTATAACAAAAGAATAAAAGGAAGTTAGGGACATTTACAAAAATGGTCCCTGCTGTTTATTACTAAAAGAAAAAGGGAAGGTTAGGGTAAATTGCAAAACCAGCCCTTGTGTTTGTTTAAACCTTTTTTTGCGCGACGCGCGCGCTCGCAAAACCTATTTTAAAAATGACAATTTTAGTCCCTAAGGTTTATAAAAATAGATTGAGGGCTTTTGTTGGGCTTGGATTTATGTGTGTTATATGGCTGAAGCATTGGCTGTACACTCTGGGCTGGATTGGGCCTTCAAAGTCTTCACAGTCTTTGTCAATTGCACACAAATGGGCTGTTGTAATTGATTGAGGGCCCATTTGGTCTTTATAGTCTTCAATTAGGTATATATATTGGGCTTTCCGGCCCATCAGATGGGTCTAGATTGAATTCAATAGTTTTCTTTGTTCGGCTCCGGTTTGATGCTGTTCTTCTGTAATTGATCTCGGACTGTGTAATTTTTAGCGACTATGGCCTTGATTTTGCACAGTCTTTTCCATTCCATGCTCAGTTTTGTCATTTTGGCTTGGTTTTCTGTCTTTTTGTTGTTATCCACTTCCTGCACAATACAAATGCAAAACAAACATATATTTGGCAGTTTTTGTCTGTTTTTGGTCATTTTTCTCGGTTATTAGAAGGTTAAAAGGATATGTGTAATTAGCCACTTATAAATCCCCAAAACTAAGGTATTGATTGTGTCCTTCACGCAATGTTATTAAGTTAAACATGTAAGCCCGTTTTTCACATTTTTCTTGAATTTCTATTAATAGACCTACTAACTAATTTTTTTTGGATTTCTTATTTTTTTTAACAAGTGTGACTTTGCTTTATTTTTTAAACAAATGGTTTCTTAGGAAGTGGTGAAGCAGCCTCGTTTAGAGTGATCTTCGGATGGTTCATCTAATGTCGGATAATATTCAATCGTCCTCGATTTTTCACATAGGTCCAAGTAAGCAATTAAACATAGATCATTGGTCGATATAAGTTTATTTGTTAAGCCCTCATATTCATTGACCTTGTGTTTTTTTCAACTCCCAAAATTGGGATTTTTCGACTTGTATGTGGTGTACTCTTTTTAATATGATAATTAGCATCCAACGTATTTCATAGGCATAATTCAAAAATTGAATCTAGTGATCAAAGCAAAATTAGTAAGACTTCGTAACTTGATTTCGAGATTTAAACTTTAGATCTTTTTGCAACATTTTTTACAATCATATCATAAGTTCTTAAAGCATAGGAATGCGTTGCTTAGTTTGGTACCACTACCTAGTGGTTTAACGGTAGCAGGGATATCAAGACCATTAAGACCGGTGTTTCTTAGTTTGAAAACCCACCCCTTTGCTAGCGTTATGGGAAATCACATCAACACCTTATCCTAATAATGGCATAAGGATTGTGTACTTAGTGTGAACCACTCACCTGGACCTTTCTTACCACGTGAAGTTTATCACGAACACCAAATCATAGAATGTAAATAGCGTCGTAGTTTGAACCGCACCTCTCCTCGTTGCTAGCGGAGTTGGTATATAAAGACACATCTTTACTTGTCCTAATATCAACTGTATGCTTCATTGGCAAAATTTCAATATTCATGCATTTTTGCATTCACATTTCATTCATGCTTCTTTGGCATTTTATCTTTTAAATTACTATAAAATCTCGCTTTGAAAAACTCATGTTTACAAATTTGAAGCTTTTTCTGATAAACATCGATTGACTTTGTTTGAATTAAATTGAGTACGTATGATTAGGTGGATTGAGAAATTTTCACGGCAGAGAAGTAAACCATAAGTTACTTGTATAGGGTTTTAGAAGAATCTGCTTGGCACATTAAACTTATATTTTAACTATATCATTCTTGCCTCACATTTTTAATCTGCAAAGAAATAGTATTCGTGAAAAGCTTGGCCTAAAGGAACTTGATAGGGCTCAACAAGCTTGCTCGGTAAAATGTCAAAATGTATTCAATATTATACCCAAAAGAAAAGCAAAACTTGGTGACAAAAACTTATTATATTTTTGAAAAATTTTTAATTTTTTCATTTTTTTGGTTTTTTTGGTGGTAATAAAAAACGGGTTTACGTTTTTGGTATACAATGATTTGCAGGCAAACAATCAAATCGATGATACCCTCCCATCATGAGAACACCAAAATCTCGTCATCGACGGTTTTGAAGGGTTACTACATTAATCCCTAAGGCCATTTATTGTGGTATTGCCAAGAGTTAAAACGGTAGTCGATAAGATTAAGATATCGGATTCCCAAATTAGTGTGGATGTGAAACTCTTGATGAATGACAATCTGAGAGTCTTCACATTACGGGCAATCCTGGTACTTATAACAACAAAATGGAAACACGGGTAATGGCAAAGACGAAGCTTTTCACAACAACAAACTCTTATTTACAAACTACGGTTAGCATGGGGTGCCCTCCACGAAGGCTTGTTTTAGGTCGCGTTGCCTTGACCATCATATGGATTTATGGATCCTGAGGAAACAATGTGAAAATTAAATTCTCTCATACGGACTTTCAATTCAGTGACTTCGTTTAGTATTGAATTTCATGATACAAGTTCCACTCCGATGTGATAATCGGCTTAGAAGAATATACTTGTGAAAGTGACAGGGATTCAAATATGGTGTCTTCATCCCCTCAGGAGTGAAGAGAAGGGGAAATATCCGGTGACACAGAAATGGGAAGAAAAGATCATTCAAACATAAGCGAAAATTTCACTAGTGGGGTATGAAATCTGTGCCTCCAGGATGGGATGTGGTGGGGTTAAAAAATTAGGCACATCTACGGGGATGTACTTCCTTACACATCAAGGTTTGAATTTCCCGAATTGGGTTAATCACATAAATGATTCGAACTCGGAAGGGTAATGGGTAATAGAAGTTATCTGTAGTACGGAGGTCGACATCATCACTCTCACATACATGGTGGTATTGATCCGTCATCAGAAGAAACAAGTCAAGCTCCTCCATAAATGTGAATCATTCATCCGTGGCTGGGGTTATGGAGTGGGTAGGGGAGTGGATTACGATGCATTAGAATTGGTTGAAGAGCTTCCGGAGGTCGAGGAGAAGAGGTAGCGTAGAGGCAAACTTTCCAAAAACAGAATATCACCTGCCGGCTTAAATTCAAACTTCATCAATTTCTGGTGGAAATTGATTTAGGAAGGATGAGTTTCACGCGCGTTATAATTGGAAAGAGAATCGATCTTAGGGGTAGAATCATCGAAATGTCTCGATTTAGCATGGATTCTACAAGATCAGGATCTAGCATCAAAAGAATCAAGTACCGGGGGGAATTTTGATTGGGATGCCTTCCAGTACCTCATCTTTAATTCGATCTACTCTAGGCGAAGCAATTTCTTCCATCTAGATCAAAGAGAGGATTAGAGTATAAATGATAAATTTTCTTTTGGTTTGTCCTCATCGGGAAGATGACTCGTCACTTATTTATTTATGGTAAATTTCTTCATTTCGATATCGAAGAGAAGGGTTGGAGAAGAAAGTAAACATCTTGATTCTTTGTAGTATCTAATATGGAGGCCAAAAATCACATCATCGTCGGAAAAATCCTCGAACTCAATTGGGGTTGGGACATTGGTTCTCGACACACTGACTTTTATGATTTCAGTACGATTCCGTTGCAGAATTAAATGGGTCAGATGCTCGGTCCCCCAAATTAGAGAGATTAACGGGTCTTTGGGTGGTGATATCGAGTGTGCATCGGCAATGGTTTAGTCATCGTCGATCATTCTTTATCACAGTTATGAGTTGAGGGCGATTCCAAGCGGTGTAATTGATGTACTAAGATAGTCATCACTTATGATTTTCAATTCTTGAACAAGTTTGCTAAGCAAGTCTTGCACTTCCTCGGATTGAGCGTGCTTAACTTCAAAAATAGTTTGTCTAAGCTTGCAATAGGAACCTTAGGCGTTTTCCCAAACGAGATACGATTAAACTTTTTGAGAATGCTTTTCAATCGATTTCATTAGGTCCTCTTGGCTTGCCAAAGCTTCCATGCTCATTGGTTGAGGGAGGTTGATGATTGACGGAAATTGCGGGGTTTGAAGTTGGTCAAACCGAAAGAATGAAGAGTTTTTGATCATCGGTTGACATTCAATTGTCGCATGAGGGACCCACTTCATTTTTCACAGCAAAGATTTTGCTGTTGAAGATTTGCACAAATCTTGCGGGAATTGATAATCAAGGCTGTAAATCCTGGCTACTGGATAGATAATACTGGCTGAGGTGTTTCTAGCAGTGACAATATTGAGTATCGTTCCCGCAAAAATTCACACAAGATTTGCTTAGAGTGTGTGGGTGGTGAGAGAAACTTGGAGATGGAATCAAAGATGTTCGGAGTTGAAAATCGATTTGAATTTCATGTTCCATATAGTTCAAATAAGACAAACTCTTCACATGAGACGAACTACCGCTCTCTGTTGGCTCACCGTGCTAGAATAACAATTTGAGATATCCGTCTGGTTGTCCACACCCTTACACATTCAAAACAGAGATAAGGGACTCCATTCTGAATTAAACAAATAAGAGGGATAACGAAAAGAATTACTCGGTTAAGAGGAAAAAGAGATTATTTTGTTTTTCGGATTTGTTAACACATAATTCACAATTGGACGCAAAATCAGATAAGAGAATTAAGCACCAATTATCGATCTTACTTCACGGTACGCTTCTACTAGGGAAAAACGCAACAGTGAGCGGAGTATGTAGGAATGCGCGAAGCTTATTCTCCTTTTCGGGTCGTAGTCCTAGGAACAACCCTCCTTAACCTCCATTTATAGTTTGTTTATCTGAATGAGGTGATGCCGTATTTTAATTTCGGTAAGTTTATTGGACCCGAAGGCAGTTTTAAATCTTTGGTACGATTGGGAACTCAGCAGTTAACCGGAACTTTATTATTGACTATACCAGAGATACAGCGTGGAGTGTATTATATCTTTGGTTTTTTACCATACCAATTAGTGAATTTTAATTTTTATGCGACTTTTTTTTAGATTTGTTGATTTTTTTTTTTTTGTTTTTTTGCTTTTTTTTTTTTTTTTTAATTTTTATGTGATAGTTAGTACTAATAAACGAAAAGAAAAAATATTTTGTGTTTTTTCATATGGATACTTTTTAACTATAAGACATTTGTTAGATCAAAGTCGGGATAATAATCGTTGCATATGCCTCCCCGGCTACTGGCGCCAAAATTGGTTCTGCTGATAGTATATATATAAATTACTTGGAAATCCCAAACTCTTCACCCTTGACCAAGGTTAAAAGTCAAGACGCCGACTTAGAAATTAAATATTAGAGAGAATCAATGATATAATTCCGGAAGAGTTATTCCGGGTCGATGTCCCCAACGAGGCGTGCATTGAATTTTTCTGTTTTGATGAGGAAAATTGGATTGATGGGAATCACTGATGTAATTTCAAAACTAAAGTTATTTAAACTTAAATATACTACGGGGAACAAAAATAGTTATACGGATAAATCCTAAACTACGGGGGCATAAATAATGGCAATGAAAATCCTAAGAAATCTACGGGGAACGTAATTAGGCTAAAAATACTTAACTAAAATAATTAAAACTAATAAACTAAATTAAACATGCAATTATAGACTACCGGGAATTAAATCGCAAGCTAAAACTAAAAATTACAAAAATAAAGTCATAAAATTAATTTTAAAATTTAAATAAATTAAAAATATTCTAACTTAAAAGAAAATGTAAAAAATTTCAAAATCGGAGTTAAAAAGCGAACAAAACGGTAAGAAACGAAAAAGTCGAACTCGTAAACGAGCCCGGAACTGAAATTTGGGCAAAAATCACCCTACACAAGTTTTAATAATTTTCCTACAAACTATTTGATTAAAGAAAATTTTCTAAAAAAGAAAAATAATTTTTTTGTTAATTTTTGTATTTTTTATGATTTTTTAAATATTAAATACTAATTAAAACAAAGAAAATAAAAAATAAAAGTCTAAAAATTCTAAAAAAAATCAGATTAAATAAAGAAAAAGTTAACAAAACTAAAAATGTAAAAATGCCCAAAAGTTACTGTTTGAATTAAAAGTAATTAAACTAATTAAATCTAAACCTAATTTAAATTAATTAAATTAAATAAACTAACTAAAGTTAACTTTGGGGACTAACAGTGAAAAGGACACAAGGACAAACGGGGTAACAGGCTAACTAACCACAGGGACTAACTATGTTAACTAGAAACTTCAAAATTACACAAATGGTCCCTGAGAATGACCCCGATTATCAAAGTGGGTCCAAAGTGCTTATTAGACAAAACTCAAAACAGCAAACTTGTTCAGGGGCTTAATGGCAACATTTTTCCTAAAAGCACTAAGTGCTGAAATTAACTAAATAAGCCAGAAAAGTAAGCTTTTGGACTGACAGTGGCTTAATAGCTTAAGGCTTATTTTTCTTTTCTTTTTAGGGATTTAAGCTGCAAAATAAGCTACAAAGCTAGGGAAACAGTTACTTAAGCTTAGGGTGTCCTAAATAAGCTAAGGTCACTAAAATAAGCCCTAAGTTAAGCTGAATTTGAAATGAGCTATGTTAACAGTTTATATAAAAACAGAAAAAAGAGGACTTTTAAGCTAAAATTAAGCTACACTAAGAAGCTATCTAAGGCAAATAAGCTGCTAAACCTAGAAGGGACACCTACAAGCTATGATAAAAAGCAATTTAAACCTATAGCTTAATTGCTAATAAGCTAGAAATGGGGGGCTTAATATTGGTGCTCAGCACCAGGGGAGGTTCAAAACAGGCCTAAAGGGCTTTTTGGCTTATCATAATAAGCTCATAAGAGCTTATTTCCCAAAAATAACCAAAGACAGATTTAAAAGGCATGTAATTGAATTTATATTCAAAATTTAAGCGGTAATGGTGGACTAAAACCTGCTGGTTTTGGGGCTAGAACTTGGGTGTTTTTAAAGAAGTGTACATTACTATGACAGAATTGGGCACAAGTGATGGAAAAAAAACTTTTAAGAAACAGGTTTTCTTTGGCAAAAAGGGACTTTAAACTAGTTTGAAAGAGCATATACACAGCTTAATTCATTAAGCTGTGTGTAAATTGATTATAGCTTAACAAACTTTTGGCAGAAATAGAGAAAAATAATTTTAACCTTTTAACCCTTAAATTATGCTTGTGAATTACCCTAATTAAGTCAATACACTCAGCCAAAGTTGGCTGAGTGCACTTGACCCATAGAACACCCATAATGACCCATTTTCAGGCAATGCCAAACACCCCTTTAATTCTATAAAAAACGTTTTTTAACTGATTTTAGTGAAAGGAAAGCTTAGAAATGTAATTATAAGTGGGGTTTAATCACTTTAACACACTCTTACATAAGTTTAAACAGAATTAAAAGGCTTATATTAATCTTTAAATTTCGACAGTGACAAATTTCAATTTTTCAAAGAAAAACTCTTAACTTTCATTAAAATTTAAGATATTACAACATAAACTTTTTAAAATACAACTGAAGTACAATAATGCTTAAAAGAAATACTTAATTTAAAATTAAACTAAAAAACAGGGTAAAAATGTGGTGCAATAAACTTCGGCTGGTCTTCTTTCTTTTTATAGGGACAGAGACAACTTTGGTCTTCTTGTTTGTGTTTGTTGAGAGAGTAGGACACTCCCCAAGCAATCCTAGCCTTCCCTTTGTCTTGTTTTCATCTCAACCATTGAAGGGGGTGCTCGGGTTGTGTGTTTTGACAGGGAAAGGGGTTATAGGGGCAATAGGTTGTGGGGAAAGGTGAGGGTTGAGCTGTAGAGGGTACTTGGGAGGTGGTTTGGGCTTGAAACCGTGGGAAAGGGGCGGTTTGGGTTTGGCGGTAAACTGGTTATGGTACGTTTATGGTTCGAGGTTTAAAAGGGATCTTTGGAGAAGAGGCAAGAATGGTCCTCCATCATTTCTTCTCTTTTCATTTTCTATCTAAGCCGGGTTTAGTTATAAGTGAGTTTGGAAAGTGACATAATTAGTCCTTGTGGTTTATAACTAAAAAGAATAAAAGAAGTTTTGGTGAATTACAAAAGTGGTCCCTGCTGTTTATTACTAAAAGGGATAAAGAAGAACCCCCCCCCCCCCCCCCCACGGGCGCATGGCTTTGTGTTGTGTCGGGAGGCCTTTATGTGCATACGTTAGTCAGGGTTTTGCAGTGGTGTTCGTCAGTACACACCAGGGGGAGAGTGGCTGTGTGAGAATGGGTTAGGGACCCGCGCGAGAGTGTAATTCCTTAGTCTATCAGTATTTAGTTATCTAATCTAGATTTAACCTATGCTAATTACACCAAATCTTAATTCTAATGGTAAAAAGGGGTTTTCAGTCTAAGAGACTGGCATAGGTTTGGTTGTGGCTTGCCCAATTATCTCCTCCCTAACGCACGCAAGTCAAATAACTAAAACTAGAAGGCCGGTCAAGTCTTATGATAGGAAATCGTGTTAACCATGTTTACTTAAATCTAATGCAAGTTTGTTTATTTGTTGCAATGAATACTTATCTCGAGGCGGCATATCATTCCTAGATCTAGACAGGGACTTCTTCATTAGACCTAGTAACACGACTAATCCTGTCATGATTAAAACGGCATCCAGCATAAGCATCCTATTTATTGATTATAATTCATCTTAGAAGGCAATAATGGTGATCTTATTGGATTCTAGCTCATCGAGACTTTACTAACTTATCTGCTTACGGTATTTTATATAGGTGGTAGTTTAACTCTCCAAACTAGGCCAAGGGAATCAGAACATTATTTGTTAATCCTAGGTCACCTGCTAGTCTAACTTGTTCACTAAACCGATGGCACTATCCGATATCTAGTTAAGCTACGGGCGATATCCTAAACTCGAATTTTCTGGGGTTGGGGGGCTTTGGGAATTTGCAATTTCAGCCTTGTGGTTTGTTTAAAACGTTTTTCTTTTATAAACCTATTTTAAAAATGTACAATTCTAGTCTCCTAAGGTTTATAAAAAAGGATTTTGGGGTTTTGTTGGGTTGGGTTTGTGTGGGCCCATTGAGGGCTTGTATTGGGCCCACTGGGTACAGGGGTTGGTATTGGGCTTTTTCAAGCCCAATAAGGTGTGGGTTGGGTTTTGTGTGCTACCTTGGCGTTACAATGCCCGCGCATTCTCCGCCCCCCCCACCTCCGCCTATGGGCTAGGATTGGGCCTTCAAAAGTCATGTGTCATGTGTGTGTGTTTGGCAATTGCACCACAAATGGCTGTTGTAATTGGATTGAGGGACCATGTTGCGTATTCACAGCTTTCATAATTAATACTATGGGATTTCCCAGCCATCAGATGGGTAAAGATTGCATTCAATAGTATTCTTCAGTTCCGGCTCCGGTTTGACTGCTGATTCTTCAGTATTGACTCTGACTTTGTCATTTTTGGACTTTGGCCTGTTGTTTGGCACAGTTGTTCCCATTTCCATGCCTCAGTTGTGTGTGTGTCATTTTGGCTTGGTTTTCTGTCTTTTTGTTGATATCCACTTCCTGCACAATACAAATGCAAAACAAACATATATTTGGCAGTTTTTGTTTGTTTTTGGTCATTTAAGCTCGTTTTTAGAGGTAAAAGATATGTGTTAATTAAGGCACCTTATCACGCACCTTAAGGAAAAATGAACTTGAGCAATAGAAACTTACACTAGTAGTAGTAATAATAACTAGCAGTAGTAAAAACCTTCACCTCAATGTGTGTGTGTGTACATGTTTAAAACATTTAATGTACGCTTCCCCTGACACCCCCCTCATATGATCCAACCCCCACTATTCTTTTACCCCCAATCCACCATAACAGTATGTCTATGTAATGTATTACGATGAAGAAAACTAAGTATTTATTGATTATAATTCATCTTAGAAGGCAATAATGGTGATCTTATTGGATTCTAGCTCATCGAGACTTTACTAACTTACTGCTTACGGTATTTTATATAGGTGGTAGTTTAACTCTCCAAACTAGGCCAAGGGAATCAGAACATTATTTGTTAATCCTAGGTCACCTGCTAGTCTAACTTGTTCAATAAACCGATGGCACTATCCGATATCTAGTTAAGCTACGGGCGATATCCTAAACTCGAATTTAGCAAGATTATTAATTTTACCTATATAAGTTACTATATGAAAACTATCCGATATATAGTTAAGCTACAGGCGATATCCTATACTCGGATTGAACGCATATATAAGCACATAAACAAGTATCATGCGATAAACATAATCAATAACCAATGATAAATTAAGTAATCGATACAAACAAACAAAACATTAAACTTTCATAAACATGGCTAACACCTGAAGGTGTTAGCCTTCAACCATGGTAATCAGTTACACAATCGTTATATAAACAACAAAGGTAAACCTCAAGGTAAAAGAATTACAATGTGTTTCCTATTGATTAGATAGCGCTGCTTGACCTTCGTGGCACTTCTTGGCTTCAGACATTCGACTTTTGTGGTTAGGGATTCGATTCTTGGGATAAGCACACTTAAAACTCGTTTTTGAGTTTTCTATTTATAAGGTCTGTAATCGGGTCAATACGGTGTATCGAAAGGCTTCGATACGGCGTATTAGAGGTTTCTTATAGTAGGGACCACGTCTGATATCTTCCAGAATATTCTCCTTCTATATCTTGAATACGGCTTATTGGTCTTCTCTGGGTACGACGTATTGATCTTGTTTCTTCGTGGTCTTTAGTGAAGTGCAGGCACAGATACGCCGTATCTTCCTTAATGGATATGGGGATGTCAGAACAGTAATCTTCAAAATATCTTCGTTTAAGCTCCAGGATGCGCGTCTTTTAGCTAATCTTCACCAAGTACTCCATAATTACTACAAATCTCAAATATAAACGATTAAGTAACAATTCTTTGCAATAATTATACAAAATGGGTTATTTATATGGGATAAATGACGCTATAAAAGTGACGTTATTTGATGTCATTAAATATCCCCCCACTTGAATCCTACTTGTCCTCAAGTAGCCTTTAGAAGTTTATAAAAATGTATCCCTAAAGATATTTTTCGTTAAGCATTTATGATGCAGTTGTCGTAAGGGACTTCTACAAGAAGTTTTACAACTCCCTAGGCAGAGTACCTAATCGTTGTAGTAGTAGTATAGGCAAGACTCGGGGGTTGTTATCGTTCTCTAGGGGAATAGGTTGGGAAGTCTTGATCACGGTCTAACAGAATTCTAAGGGTTGAAAGAAGATTTTTTTTGTTTTTATGTTTATAAGAAAGCAGGTAAAATCATATATTGGAGATGTTTGGTTGGTTTTAGCTATTAAACTAAATACTAAGCCAAGCTAATGGTGATAACAATATAATAAAAGATTGTGTTTATTTAATCATGTATTACTCCCTAGATTGCTTCTCTTAGTGTTGTTGTTTTGTCACACTTGTGATGATCTATATAATTATTTCCTAAGTCATGAACGAATTACATGAACCCGCTGTCTATTTAATATTCTGTTAAGGCAACGCACAAGTAAAGTAGTATGATGACTATTACAAGGCCCCTAAGAGTATATTAAATACATTTGAAATATATTAAGAGTGGATCAACCATATAAGAGGCAAGGTAGTATGAAGACTGTTACTCGATGGTATCCTTTCTACACAATCATGTGTTCCTAGACATATCAACAGCGATGCAGACAAAAACTGGTTTTTTAAGACCTAACATGCATATTCATTACAAGAAGCAACACCACTAAGATCTACATTCTAGGTTTCATACAATCATAAATAAACACAATAGAAGGTTTAGCCAAGCATGTTAAAGATAAAGCAAGAACAGATAAGAATCACACAACAAGACATATTGAATGATTAAGATAGTTTTACTTGATTAAAACATGAATTGAAGGTAGTACAATAGGGTTTTGAGGCCCTAAAATCGTCTCTAACAGTTGTTAAACGAACTAGGGTTCGTCTCTTTCTTTTACTCTAAAGTTACATTTAAAACCCTAAAAACGGATTTGTATATATAGGAAAATCGCTGCGATGACATCGCGTTTTAATCGTGACGCCGTCGTGAGTAAAATATTCTAGATCTTGGGCTGGGTCGTGCGAGCTGACGTCGTCGTGGAATGTTGTGACGCCATCGTGGTAGGATTTGTGACGGCGTAAAAAGAAAAAAAGATATAGCAAAAGCTACCTGTCATGAGGAGTTTCCAAAACGTGTATTTTTTAGTAATGATGTGTAATCTTACATTTCAACCCCTTATTCCAAACATTTATCTTTTTTTTACATCAAGGTATTCACGCGTGGCGCCAACGAATACGTGTAACTACAAGTTTTGGCAAGCAACTTTTTTGGTCAATATAGCTTGGTTTTCGACTATATTTCAGCCGCAAATAAGTTTTTATCGACAAACTATAGTTCTAGACTTAAGGAACCATTTCAAAAAAACTATTTTTCAATGGTTGCATAGAAGCGATTTATTTGTAAGCGCTAAAACTTATCTATAGTCATTAGAAATAGAAACACCACTACTACTTAGTTTTGAAAACGTATAAAAGTTTTAGAAAGTCCAATAAGCTTTGTGTATTTAAAAAAGTCTTACACGTCGAAAAGTCCATTTCTTTTACTACTCAAGTACTCAGTTTTGAACATGTATAAAAGTTTTAGGAAGCTAAGAGGGTGTTTGGGATTGCTTATTGAAAATAGATTATCCGTTTTAAAAATGAATAATCAGATACTGTTACAAAACGTTATCCTGAAAAATAGTGTTTGAATTTGATTATACTGTTTGAAATCGCAATAATCAGATAATTAGTTTTTTAATATTTGGCAAGTCAGATTATTTGTTTAATTAATAGGTAAAATAACTAAAATAGACATTCTTAATAAGTTAACAAGTAAAATTACCAATTTCTACTGTTGAATTGATTTACAAAACATTAACAGACATTTTCACATTCTATTAATTTACAAATGCTTAACATCTAGTAACATTTATTTTATAATTACCATTTATAATAAAAAAAAATCTACACAAATAAATACTAATAAACCTTGAAACTCATTTATTCTCCATCTAATCTTTCCTCTTATCTACTCTTTACCTTCCATGAGTTTTTTTAGCTCATCCCAAGAAAAACTTCTTTTTTTCTCAAGAAGCAAATATACAACTTAATTCATCCAAAAAAGAAATTGACTTTGGAAAATATATGTCGAGTTCTCATGGCGTGATCGTCGGATTTATAGCACGACAATAGTTTCATTGTTCTTCTCTTTGTGAAAATTGAAAGTTATGAGTTTGTTTACCTCTTTGTCCTTTTTAAATTCTGGTAGAGAAGGAAGATGGACTTTTGGGTAGTTAAGTAATTTTACATTTAGAAGATGATAGCGTTTTCAAACAGCAGGTGGGGAGCTGCTTTTCCAAAACCACGTTTTGGAGATGTCAAAACGCAAATAAGTGGTTATAAGATTGTGGTTTCCAAACACTACTGGATAGATTATTGCGTTTTAAAACCGCAATAATCAAATAATCGGTTTCTAAACGCATTCCCAAACACCCTCTAAGTCCAATAAGCTTTGTGTATTTAAAAAAAGTCTTGCACGTCTAAAAGTCCATTTCTATATTGCATATTCATAAGGGTAAAAGCCATATATTATCAATGTACTTTTCATATTTTACTGACTTGTTACATTTACTTTTTTATTAACACGGAAACCCACGTACTTTCAAATTTTGTTCTGACTTCGCCCATATGACCGGTTTATATTAAAATAATAACTGAAATGACTATATTACCTTGTCGAATGGGTGAAGTCGGAACAAATTTTGAAAGTTCGTTGGTGAAATTGGAACAAATTTTAAAGAGGACAATGGTAATATAGTCGTTTATTAGAATAAAAATACAAATTATATAAACTAAAAAAATAAACTTTCAAAATATTTAAGTGGAGAGTTGTTTTGGATACTGATAATTCCTTGGATACAATAATTCCTTAGATACCAAGGGACTCATCCGCACTATTCATATAAAGAAATCAATTACTGAGATTAAAAACATTTAATATTTCATTTATTTTTTATAATTTAAATATCTCATGAACCGTTAATCTTTAGACAACATAAATTATACCGTCATGATCAACATTTAATTATCTTTATATAGAAGGACATTTTGATATACTTTCGACAATTTTTTTTTTCACGTTCTTTTTCCTTTTTTTCGTTGTTAAAACTTACATGAAGAAATCACATGTGATTAAACACTAGTTTAAATATACTAATAAAATCACATGTGATATTGGTGTTAAATCACATATGATTTTATTACATATTATATCTGATTTAACACTAATATCACATATGATTTTATTAGAATGTTCAAAGTAGTGTTTAATCACATGTGATTTCTCATTTAAGTTTCAACAACAAATAAAAAAAGACGAAAAAACCTAAAAACAAAAAAACAAAAAAAGAACGAAAAAATGTGAGAAAAACGAAAAAATAGTTTGTCGAAAGTATATCAAAGTGCCCATTTATAGAAAGATAATTAAATGATTGTCGTGATGATATATATTTTTCGCTTAACAATTAAGTGTTTAAGAGATTAATATATGTATAAAAAATAAAAGTGAGTTTTCTAAAATGTTGGCTTTGATATCATCCTTTAGATCAAATAGATTAAGGCTATGTTTGGTTAAGGGCTTATTGGGGCTTGAGCTTTTAAAATAAGCCGGCTTATAAAAAAAGTCTCGTTTGTCACGCAAGCTTATGAAGGGGCTTATAAGTCATAAGTCTCTATAAGCTCCAGCCCCATAAAAGGGGCTAAAAACTTTAGCCCGGGGCTTTTGAACCATAAATTACTTATATACCCACAAAAATATCTAACATATACCAAAAATTCATTTAATTATGTCTTTTTTAGTAATTTTGCAATAATAAGCCCCAGCCCTAGCTCATTTGCCAAACAAGTTTAAAAAAATACAAATTTTAATTTCGGCTTATAATATAAGCCCCAGCCCCAGCCCCAGCCCCAGCCCCAGCCCCAGCACAAGCCCTAGCCCCAGTCCATTTCGCCAAACATACCCTAAGTGTGAAAATTGGACTTTTGGTTACCAAATAAACTTAAGGCTAGTCACTATAAGGACCACCAACGACCTTCAATTATTCTTGTCACATCAGCTTTTTTTCTTTAGCGACCTACAAACGACTTTTTACCACTACAAGACGACATTTATTTTTTTTCTTTTTGTAAATATGTTTAACAACAAAATTAAATTTTCATTAAATAATAAAGACATTACTCTCTCAGTCTCAAAATTATTGTCCCCTATTGACTTTTTAAGTCTTTTTCTTCCGACTTTGACCGTAAATATTTTTGTTTGTGTTATATAATACTTGATGTAAAATATACGAATAGAATCGTTTTTAAATATATTTTCATAGTTATGATCTTTCATCGAGTATTATATAACACAAATAAAAATATTTAAGGTCAAAGTTGAAAGAAAAAGACTTGAAAAGTCAATAGGGGACAATAATTTTGAGACGGAGGGAGTAATTAATAATTCAGATATAATAAAAATCATTAAAACATTATAACTTTCAAACATATAAAAAAAAAAAACCCCATAATCACCCATTCCAAAACACACACTCAATCAACCATTTTTACACACACATAAACCATTAACAGTCTTTATTTTTTTCAATCAATTTAGCTACTTTCATTTGCATGACCCAAAACCATTAACAAATCCATTAAAGTAATGAGGAGGATTTCTTGACTTTTTGTGCATCTAATATCGATCGCACTCGTAATCTCTTCGCCGACCGACACCCTCACTAAAAGGCCGATCGACGACCGACTCGGTCGACCAATAGACGACCGACCTTGTAGCGACCCGCCTAAATGAATATTTAAAAGTATGAATTAAAAGTTTTTGAATGTTTAACTAAATGACTAAAGGTATTAATTGAAACTTATATATATTTAAAAGGTTTAAAAAAATAAACATATTTATGCATCTTCCTCCTCATTCCATCCGGTCAGGTATGCTTCTACTTCGTTACAGACTCACAATACACACAAAGACACACTAAAACGCACACACACACACACTCAAAAACACAAGACAAATAAAAAATCCAAAAAGAAAAGAGAACATCCGCCATATTCACGCCACTATAGTGGCACTGACGTGTGTTTTTTGTATGTGGTGCCGACCAACGGTATGGCGGCGCCGGTTTGGCAGCGCCAATTCATCGTCCACATAGATTTGGCGCCAGTAGGCGTTTAAGCAATTAACTTTTTTCGGCAGTGGTTTTCTTGTGACATTTTTATCATTAACTCTACATGTTTTTTTGTTTGATAGTATTTGATTTGCAATTTATATGACAATTTATTAAATCCTTAACTATTTATTGGCAAGGCTTTATTTATACTAAAATCACATGATACTGGTTCGAATACAGAATACTAGGTCATGACTACGGGTGTTAAAAAAACCACGCCGGAAAGAACCGAAACGATCTGCTTGATCTCAAAATGAGAAAAGGTTGCAAGTACAACATTTTCAAAAACGGATCAAAACCAGCATGAAATTTAATTGGTTTGAGTTAGGGATAAAAAAAAGTTAATGACTAAAAGATTTTCAAAAATAAGTTGAGTGATTAAACCAACTCAAAGTTTAGGGATAAAAGTATAAAACCATTATTTACCGTTTTATTATCATACAATTTAAAATACTTCATCTTATCTTAATATCACTCCAATCCTTACTAGCATTAATGTGGTGTTGCACAATTCATAATTTTGTAGGGGGGGGACTTGGAACACTTGAGGATTGAACTAGATGATATAAAGGAGGCTACCAAGAATTTTGATGACGCATACATCATCGGATCTGGAAGATTCAGTAAAGTATACAAAGCAGTTCTGACACATTTTGATACCAGTAATTCCTCAATAGAAGGGGTAGATAACTGTGATTTACCAAGAAAAAGAAGCACAGTAGTCATAAAGCGCATTAACAATCAAGAAGGAGAACAAGGGTTCCTTGCAGAAATTGAAACTCTAACTCGTTGTAAGCATGGAAATATAATCTCTCTTCTTGGCTTTTGTTATGAAGGTAACGGTGCAATGATCCTGGTTTATGAGCTTGCTTCAAAAGGAAGTCTTGAAAACTATCTCGGAAGTAGTGATAATTTGGTTAATCTTAATTGGTTGCGACGTCTACATATATGTCTTGATATTGCACATGGTTTGAATTACATTCACAACAACACGGATCACGGCAAACAAAAGATGATTCACCGTGACATCAAGAGCGATAATATTCTACTTGGAGATAATTGGAAGGCAAAGATTGCGGATATTGGGCTCTCCAAATTCCACCCAGCAGCTGGTCAAGCAGCCAACACTATCTATACCAATATGATTGCAGGTACATATGTGTATTTGGATCCAGAATATGAGAAGGATGGCAGATTAAATAAGAAATCAGACATTTACTCCTTTGGAGTAGTGTTGCTTGAGATCTTGACTGGGAGGTTGGCCTATGATTCTGTATACACCAAGGTAAATGAGAAGGGAATTGCACCCATTGCAAGAGATCATTTTGAAAATGGAACAATAATGCAGATAGTTGATCACAAGATAATGGAGGAGACCGATGAACATGTCTTATCTTTAAGTAAAGGACCCAGTAAAGAGTCTTTAGACAAATTTTTAGAAATCGTATTTCGATGTGTGGCAGAAACCCAAGCCCAACGTCCAACAATAGAAGTTGTCATCAACGAACTCAAAAAGGCATTAGTCTCTCAGGTAAGTCACTATTTTGAAAGACAACTTTCTAATATTTTAATATCCTTGATAGTAGTAATATGTGACAACTCATACATTATACTTTCTGTAAACAACATTTTCTCAAACTTTTACACAATATAAGATCGTACCTTTTAAGTTTTTTCTGCGTACTTAAGTTTTGCGATTTATTTGTTTTGATTCGCTGGTAAACCTCATCTTCTTTTCCATGTATATATGTTTTTTCTTGAATTTGGAAATTGCAACAACCAACCTCGATTTACAACCACAATGTTGAAATGAACTTGGAGATTGAGAACCTTTGAATGCAAAATAAAAATTCAAATGAATTCTAGATGGAAAGTTGTGTCGTTCTGTTTTTATCTTAACAAATCGACTGACTGTCCAATAATTCTCAGGAGAACCACAAGGGCAACTTGAAACTGTCGCTTGAAGACATAAAGGCGGCCACGAAAGGCTTCAGTCAAGACAATATCATTGGACATGGAGATTTTGGGAATGTATACAAGGGAGCTACTCACAGTACTCATGGAGATAACATCATTGCTGCAAAGCGGTTGGCTAAGAAGTCGGGTCAAGGAGATGTTGAAGTTTTGACAGGGCTGGTAGCACTTAAATTTGTGGCAGAGTTGGACATCCTTATGGAGTATAAACATGAAAATGTCATTGGTCTTGTAGGCTACTGTGATGAAGAGGATGAAAAAATTATAATATATGAATATGCATCCAGAGGTAGTCTTGATATGTACTTGAGAGATGATAGTCTTACATGGGCAATGCGGCTTAAAATATGCATCGATATTGCAATTGGGTTGGAGTTTCTTCATGGAACTGTTTCAAGTTCAGAAATGGTTATACATAGGGACATCAGCAGCAGCAACATTCTACTGTTTGATGATTGGAAAGCAAAAATTACCGGTTTTGGGCTTTCCTTGGTATATCCAACAAATCAGAATGTAGACTATGTCATCGATAATGTTACAGGCACAATTGGCTATCGTGACCCACTATACTCGAAAACAGGCTTCTTAACCAAAGAGTCTGATATATTCTCATTCGGTGCGGTTTTAATGGACATATTGTGTGGGAAACTATCATCCGAAAAGCTAGATGATGAGTATCTTTATTTACCTTTTTTGGCTAAACACCACTATCAAGTAGGAAAACTTGACATGTTAGTGTTCGAGGGCATCAAAGAACAGATTGCGGCACAGTCATATATTACATTTACAAGGATTGCCTTTCAATGCTTACATGACACAAGAGAAAGACGACCAACAGCTCATGAAGTGGTAATACAACTTATGAAAGCATTGGAATTCCAGGTAAGTTTCTATTTTTTATCAAAAGTGGCTAGCTTCTGATTCATATATATTAAACTATGGCCTTTGAGTGTTTATTAAACTGTAATGAAACAGGAGGATTATGAGAAATGGGAGCCACGTTTGCCTAAAGACTATAAAGAAATAATCCAGATGTCAAAGTGCCCTGAGATCTGTTCTACCATCAAGAAAGAGGAACTTTACAACATTTTTTCAAAGGGAATCCTCCTTAACCAGGACAAAGTGGTAATCAGTTCATTGTCATATCTCGGTTATGTTGTATTTCTAGAGTTCTATGCATCTTTTACGTTTTAAAGGATAGTTCATAATCGCACATGCATTTAATTAAACATCATAACATTGAGTCTATTTTTATTTTTATTTTTTGTATAACAGTTGCTGTCATTTGATGGTGATAGCGAAAGAAATGAAATGGTGTCTGCGACAATGTTTTCTTACGTAGGTAGTTGTCCGCATGAGTTGAAATCTCTTCCAGAATCAAGGTTATTCTCTCTACCTCTCCACCATTAAATGCATGACAAGTTGTTTAGGTAGCATTATATCATTATAATTATGATCCAACTGGATCAAACTTAAGAACCCCTTTAACTAAGTTCACATTTTGCCCCTGTAATACACTTGCTTATCACAATGACTGCCTGCACTTATATTATAGTCCTTCATCTTTAGCTAATTCCCGCTAATTCCCCTTCGCTAATCAACATAGGAATAGTCTTTCATCTTTAGCTCTTTTACACTTCAGACCTCATCTCATCAGGTTAATAACTAGATTAGTCCAGCATACATACATATCAACATGAAAAAATAGATTTTAATACTCACTATATGATTCATTGGGAACTATAATTTTATAAACCTTCTAATAAGATAGTCGAGGTATGCCTCTGTTTTTGGGTCCTCTATTCTCATGACGGTGAATCATAAATTTTGCTAACATCTTAAAAGTGTTGTTTATAATATTCTCACCTTTATTTAAATAGAGATTTGTTTTATTCAATAAATGCTAATATAGAATTTAAAGTAGAAGTGTCTGGGAATAAAGTTATGAAGGCTATGACTGATTCAGACTTGGATATTTATAATATGTGTAGGTTTGAGACAGTAGTGGAGATATTAGATATTTCCAACTTGTTCATCGAAATCAAGACAAGCGCTCAATTTTTATCTCCTGATGTTGTTTATGGGGTCTATTTAGTCTTCAAATTCTGTGATTCAAGAAACTTTGCAAGTAAACCCATGTACGTTGACCTAAATTATACAAAGGGACACGAAAGTCTTAATGCATATTTTGCAACGTGGAGAGACAACGAGTGGATGATGATTGAGTTGTACCGATTCTTGAATAACAACGAAGATGTTGTTTTTGAGTTTCTACTAGAGTGCTTTTCATCATTCCACTGTGGAGATGGTGCAATTTATGTTGAAGGCATTGAATTTCGAGCCATTGAGAAGGTAAGTTCGAAAATATTCTTTTGTTTATGTTGTGTAAAAGGGTGTATGCATTGCATATTCATAACATGATTTGTTTGCAGGTGAAACGTGAAATAGGAAAGTTAGAGGAAGGCAACCAAGTCTTGAAAACAAACTTCGCGGATCAGGCGCTACAACTGCCGACTAACTTTGAAGAAATATTTAAGATATCCCGAAACTACGACGAGTTGTTCTGGTTGGGTGAAATAAACAGAAAGAAACTTTTTGTGCTTTCAGCAAAGGCAGCTATATACAAATTTTCTAATGTAAATCTTTTTACTTCAATGCCATCAGCGCATTCCAGGTTTGCTTTTCTAAACTAACTTTGTTACATTTTCCTTCAATTTGACTTATAAATTTTCCAAATTACATTCCGGTGTGCTCATCTCTGCTTATCCAAATATTTAAGGTCCTAATTTTTCTTTACTGGTGAGTAAGATACTGAAGAACAATGAATAGATGGTTGACAAAAGTTTCATTTCTGGGATTTTGGTTCTGTTTTCAAATTTGACTTTTTTATGTAATTGTATAATATATATATATATATATCATACATGCAGATTTCAAGAAGTGATTGAGCTCTTACCACAAAGAGTATTTCATATCAACTGCATGATCAAAAGTCAAATGCTGTCACCGGATACAGAATATGTGTGTTACCTTGTATTCAAGCTGTCAGAGACATGTCACGGGCTTCATTATCCAGTAAACGTACGAGACGTCCTCCACCAAGAAAATAACGAGGCTGAATTTGTTTATTTTATAAACCCAAGCCCACTGAATATACATGGTTTTACTCGGATTCCAAAACAAAGGGAAGATGGATGGATGGAGATTCAAGTGTGGAAATTTAACTCAACTCATGTATTCAAGGATGACTCTCTTTCTATGAATATGAAATTTACAAGTCATGAAGGAATTATGTCTGGCCTCATTGTATGTGGTCTCGAGTTTCGGCCGGTGTAAAAAAAAATTTATACTCTCATTAACATTAACTTTTACTTTGAGTATCGGCAAAATGCTGTGAAACCTTGATAGTTATAAAATTATGTAACGAGTGAAGGTTCATGTTCTCTATTCGTGTGTACAATACCCCAATCAGCATGTCCCAAAAGGATATAAAAGTTCTCTGGCACAAAATCAACTTCCTCTCGTTGATATAATGTCCGACTCACTAGTGATGTAAATTGGTCATGTTAGTGAGACCCTTGAGACTTGTTGCTGATTAGAATTGTTCTGTGGACGTAAATCGGCTCTAACAAAATGGCTTACTTTGATCGAGATTCGGTTTTTATTGAGCGAAATCAGATAAACTATCTAATAGGAGTCGTGAAACCTATTTGTTATAGAAGGGAGCATCAAATGTTGTGATTATGCAACCTTTTTTTGATAGTTTTTATGATTTAGTCACCAATAGTAGTAATCAAGAAGATGGTAATTTTTTAATGGTCGTAGAAATTGAGATTACTATCAGAGTTGGGTTGTATAGCAAGTGTTTGACGAAATGTCTACTTGAATAATGATACGAGTTTGTCGTGTTACGTTGGATTCTATTGACTTTATTTTGGTGGAAGATTTGGTTATTAAGGAGCGAAGATGAAATAGTAGCTATTAGATGTCCTTATGATGATAATTCTTTTTGTTGCTTAGTTTTATGGTTCTAAGACATTATATTGGTGGTCAATAAGTTGATTATTTTGTGATGATGATAGAGCTTAAGGTTCATATATGCTTATTGGCTTATAAGAGTTGAGTTTTATACTCTTATATGACTGCTTGATTGTTTACTTGAGGTGTTTCTTTGATAATCTAGTTATCAGCTCTTTTGATGAAACAATACACCATTATCTTTATCCTCTTAATATCTTCGTATGCATGTTTGATACCTTAATCATAAAATTTATGAGATTTTTAATCTAATCTTAGATCGAATTTTATTGAAACTCAAAGTAATATATATTTATTTTCTTGGCAGTACCTATGTTCATATTATTCACTAGTCTTATCATACAAAGTCGTTGTTCAGATTCTGACACTGAGATCTTTAGTGGGCGTGATGTATTTGAGGACGTCAATCCTGCTTTAACAGATCACTTCGATGAACTTTCATTCATTATTGTCATGGTAGCAGGGGCGGATCTAGCTTAACGACATGCACGTGCATACCCTCTGTAAATAAAATCTGATTTTTTTTTCTTCAAAAGTAAACACAAAATGCACGAAAGATTTATGAGTGCCACCCTCCAAAATACAGCGGTTTTAGTGAAGACAGAAAAAAGAGGAGGAAATAAGAGCATTAATATATAACACAATAGCCGACTGATCCACTGTCGTTTTGACAGTGGGCCAGTCGCTACAGTAATGGGCTCCTGTT
>BQNB010076877.1:0-31019 GCA_026074375.1 Tanacetum coccineum
GCAGGGGATTCTAAAAAAGAGGATGAATCTGCTCAAGACTGCTTTGTACTGCCAATATGGCCTTCTTATTCTTCAACAATCTCTCCTGATTTAAAAACAGATGAAAAGAGAGAAGGTCTACGAGAGGAAGAACAAGTCTTTTTAGATGAACTTGAAAGACTTAAGAGGCAAGAAAAGGAGGCTAATGAGGAAGCTGAAGCTCTCAGGAAGGAGTTTGCACAAGAAACTGAGAATTTGGTTATAAAAGAAGGAGCTGCTAAGGCTAGCAGTACTAACCTAGTTAATACTATTAGCATACCAGTTAGTACTGCCAGTCCTCATGAGGGATTATATCTTTCTGATCCAACAAATCCTGAACAAGATGATTCAGAAATACATCTACTTGATGATATTTATCAACATTCTTCTGATGGTATCTTTACTAATTCATCTTATGATGATGAGGGTGCAGTGGCTGACTTCACAAACTTGGAAAATGTTGTGAATGTTAGTCCTATTCCCGCATCAAGGATTCACTCAACTCATCCTACAACACTAATTCTATGAGATCTAAACTTAGCAGTTCAAACAAGAAGCAAAGTAAATACAAGTTCTGGAGCTCATGCTTTTCTTAGCTATGTTCAAAAGCAAAAGAGAAATAATCATAAGGACTTCCAGTACTGTTTATTTGCTTGTTTCCTATCTTAACAAGAACCCAAGAAGATTTTCAGAAAGCTCTTTGAAGATGAAAGTTGGGTTGATGCTATGCAGATGAATTGTTCGCAGTTAAGATACAGAAAGTTTGGGTCTTGTAGATTGCCTATGGGTAGAAGGCTATCAGTACAAAACATAAAAAAAAAAAAAATAAAAAATTAAAAACAAAAAATACAATAAAAAAAGAAAAAAATCAAAAGGGGTTTATCGAAAAATAAAAAAAATAAATTTTTAAAATAAAAAGAAGATGAAAGAGGAGTAGAAATAAAGCAAGGTTAGTTGCTCAGGGACATAGGCAAGAGGAAGGGATAGACTATGATGAGGTTTTTGCTCATGTGGCCAGGATTGAAGCCATAAGGATCTTTTTAGCCTTTGCCTCATATATGGGCTTTATAGTCTATCAAATGGATGTTAAAAGTGCCTTCCTTTATGGGAAGATTGATGAAGAGGTCTATGTGTCTCAACCACCAGGTTTCCTAGATTCTAAACATCCTCAGAAAGTATACAAAGTTGTCAAAGCTCTCTATGGGCTACATCAAGCTCCCAGAGCCTGGTATGCTACTTTATCTACTTTCTTATTGAAGAATGGGTACAGAAGAGGAACCATTGACAAAACTCTCTTCCTAAAGAAGGACAAAAATGATATCATACTTGTTCAAGTCTATGTGGATGATATCATCTTTGGGTCTACAAAGAAATCTTGGTGTGATGAGTTTGAGGCATTAATGAAGAGTAGATTTCAAATGAGTTCAATGGGAGAGCTCACTTTCTTTCTTGGATTACAAGTCAAACAGAAGGAAGATGGTATCTTTATTAGTCAGGATAAGTATGTTGCAGAAATCCTGAAGAAGTTTGACTTTGCAAATGTTAAGACTGCTAGTACACCAATTGAGACTCAGAAGCCTTTAGTCAAGGATGAGGAAGCTAATGATGTGGATGTTTATCTTTATCGATCCATGATTGGCTCTTTAATGTACTTGACTGCTTCTAGACCTGACATTATGTTTGCAGTCTGTACTTGTTCTAGGTTTCAGGTCACTCCAAAGTCTTCCCATCTAAGTGCTGTCAAGAGAATTTTTAGGTACCTAAAGGGCAAACCCAAACTGGGTCTTTGGTATCCTAGAGTGTCTTCATTTGACCTGGAATCCTACTCAGATAGTGACTATGCTGGAGCAAATCTTGACAGGAAATCCACAACAGGAGGTTGTCAATTTCTTGGCAGGAGACTCATTTCTTGGCAATGCAAGAAGCAGACCATTGTGGCTACTTCTACTACAGAGGCAGAATATGTTGCTGCTGCAAGCTGCTGTGGGCAAGTTTTGTGGATTCAAAATCAAATGTTAGACTATGGGTTCAACTTCATGAACACAAAGATCTACATTGATAATGAAAGCACCATTTGCATTGTAAAGAATCCAGTATATCATTCCAAAACAAAGCACATTGCTATTAGGCACCATTTCATAAGAGATGCTTATGAAAAGAAACTCATTCAGGTGCTTAAAATCCACACTGATGACAATGTAGCTGATTTACTCACCAAGGCATTTGATGTTAGCAGGTTTCAGTTCTTGGTTGTAAATATTGGGATGATTAATCCATAAGCTGCATTGGTTAACGGGAGGCAATATGATGTGTTGTAAAGTATGTATAGAAAAACAGGTTAACCATAGGTGATGTTCTTCTTAAGGTCGTATATTTCTGGAGGTTTGAACAAGTTTAGAGAGTTGTTGAGTAGAGTTACTAATGGTACTGAAGCACTCTTGTTACCTACATTGTTCTTTCTTTGGTTGGACAAAGTTAGTACCGCCAGTGCAAAGTTAGTACCGCTGGGCAAAGTTTGTACCGCTTTAGAGGTGTTAAAGAAAAATACCGACGAGGGTACAAAGTGTAAATTGAAATGGTTTCTTTGAAATTAGGTCTCCTAAACCTATTTAAACCCATTTCAATTGCGCAGTTTCGTATGCATTCTCTCTCTAAACTACATTCGCACTTACAAGCCCTAATTTCTACCTTCACGACGCTCTCTATTTCAAGCAAAATGGCTGTTCTTGATTCATGTCCGAAGCATAACATGGTGGCCTACTTGGAGAAGTCTAAAGGGAATGAGGAGTTTCACGACATCATTGACTTTCTCAAGCGAAGCTACATTCATTTCGCTCTCACTGTAAGTCCTATTGTATCTACTACATTTGTTGAATAGTTTTGGACGTCTGCTAAGTCCAAAACAATCAACAATGTTAGGCACATTACTGCCAAAGTAGCTGGCAAGTCTGTGTCTATCTCTGAGGCATCCATAAGAAGTGATCTTCGTTTTGATGATGCTGATGGGATAGACACATTACCTAATCAAGCTATCTTTAATGCTATACAGCAAATGGGGTATGAGGGGGATTTAACGGTGTTAACATTTAATAAAGCTTTGTTTTCACCCCAATGGAGGTTTTTATTTCACATAATTAATCATTGTTTTACACACCAAAAAGCGCGCGCGTGAGCGTTGGGATCAAATTCCTACAAACATTGCCACTGCTGTCATTTGTTTAACATCTAATCAGAAGTATAATTTTTCTAAATTAATTTTTGATGGTATGCTTAGACATTTAGATGCTAAAAAGAAGTTTGTTATGTACCCACGTTTTATTTCTATCTTTTTAGGTAAACAACTAGTTGATGTGTCTGTACCTTTAGATCATTTCCCTGTAAATACTTTAACTAGTAAAGTTTTTTCTTTTATGGTTAAGAAGGGTAAGCATTTCTCAGGGAAAGTAACCCCTTTGTTTGCCTCTATGTTGGTACAACCAACTCAGGATGAGGGTGCTTCTTCAGAAAGACCATCTGAAGCACTACCTACACCCTCCCCTGCTCCCACTAGTAAAGTACCTTATAAGTCACAGACTGACTCATTCCCTGCTCAAACTAGTGAGGTACATATTGAGCACCAGTCTAACCCATCCCCAAGACCTTCACCCACTAATACTATTCCTGCTTCTATCCCAGAAACTTCTGGTGATAACCTTGGAGGTCATTCATCCAGTGATAAATCCCTTTGCAAAAGGAGAATCATCAGTTCAAAGAGATCCACTGTTAGATGAAATGCCTGAAGATAAAATTGATCACATGGAAATAGAGAATGCTCAGAGTGAAGGGAGGATAAGAGAAATGGTGGATGAAGACAAGGAGATTGATGAAGCTAGACTTAGTACTGAAGATGAAGTTAGTATCGTCAAGGAAGGAGTTAGTACTGACTTTGAGAAACTTAGTACTGACTGACCAATAGTTAGTACTTATGGATCCAAAGTTAGTACTGACATGCAAGTTGAAGGTGATGAGGAACAAGTTAAAGGTACTGATGCACTTAAAGAAGGTACTGAAGAGCACAATGAAAGTACTGAAGAGCAAAGAGAAGGTACTGAAGAGAAAGTTGAAAGTACTGATGGGCAAGTAAAAGGTACTGAAGATCAAACTAAGGAAGAAATTGCCACTCAAACATCCACATCAAAAACACCCAACTTCTAAAAATATTTGGAGATGATGAAACAATTGCTAAGGTTCTTCTCAACATGAGTAAAGCCAAAGCAGTTTCTAGAGAAAAGGAGAAAGGTGTAGAGTTGAAGGATGTTGAAGAAATTGATAGACCTAAGCCTACCTCTACAAGATCACTTCTCACATTAAAGCCTCTTCCAAAGATTGATCCAAAAGACAAAGGGAAGAAGAAGATTGAAGAGGAGGATGAATCTGAAAGTAATCTATGGTATTTTTCACCTCAAGCTGAGAAAGCAGTTTAAGCAGCTTAAAGTTGATAGAGTTGGCTAGGAAAATTCAAGAAGAGTGGGAAGCTGGCGGCGCAGGAGACACACACACACAACACTTTGCTGAAGAAAAAGAGCGAGTGCACGCGAGTGCGAGAGCTTATACACACAATTTTGATGATATGAAGCAAGGATTGAGGCAGATAGACGTCTTAGCTGAAAACTTCGAAGAACACAAAAGAAGGCAATTTACAATAGAAGAAAGAGCAAAATCTTCATGACACAATTGCTGCTCAAAGAAAATTCCTTGCTCAGCAAAGAACAGAAAGCCATAAAGGAATAATACCTACCAACCAAGAATCAACTCAGAAATCAAATGATACTTACTTAAGCAAGTGGGAAACTACAAACATGTTGAATTGAAAATCAAGAAGTTTGAGGAAGTTCAAGCCTTGTATGAAAAGATTAAGAGGTCTGATGAAGATTTCATCTTTATTGGGTCTGCTAAAGATGAAAGGTTGATCAAGAGGATGAATGAGAAAGGATTTGGTTTATCTAAAGTTACGTGAATCAAGGAAGAAAGCAAAGAAGAAGTTCAGAGAGGAAGTTAAAGATGAGAGAGTACAAAAAAAGAAAAATTGGTACTAGAAAAATATGAAAGTCAAAGGAAAAGAAGATATATTATTCAAACACTTCAACGAGATAGTGACAAAGAGAATGATGAACTGAGATTATATTTAACTATAGCTCTAGATGAAGAAAAAGAAGTGGACTATGAGATTCTTGCACAACATAATCATCCTACAAAGAATGGAAGACCGATGTCTTGGATCTAAACCACAATCTGAAACAGCTGAACACCTTGAGGAGATTAATCTAAATGTGGTGATTAGAGTATTGGACAGAAAAGATACTTAGTACTCTTGATGACATAGTTGTCAATATTTGAAAGAGAGACTAAATGTGTGTATCAACTGTAATGGAAGAAAAAAAATACCAAGATGAGATGCCTGAAGGTTTTGACAGAGTTCTTTGGGGAGATTTGATGGTTTTGTTCAACCCAGATGATAAAGATGTGTTTTGGAGTTCACAGATAGATTGGATTATTGTGAGTTGGAAGTTGCATAGTTTCTTCAGAGTATAATACTAATAGTGACGATGACACCAGGTTTAATCATACCATATGCGTAGAGAAGAAGTATCCTTTGAGAAAGGAATAGCGCGAGTCGAGCAGATGCTGAAATTGAAGTTAGAGTCTGAAGAAGAGAATACTATGGCATTGGAGTTGATAAAATTTGTCAAGAAGATACTTGCAGAGTTAGAATCAGAAGAGTGAGATTGATAGGATTGAGAAGGGATTGAGTGTTGGCTAACCACCACACAACAAATGGTCATCAGTTCACCATGCTTAACAGGCATAAGAACTGGCTAGTCCATAAGCAAACGGCTTGTGGTAAAGACTTCCTCAATCGTTTAGGTTACAATTTACCAAAAATTGTAAGGTTCCTCAACTCACCTTGCTTCTGATAGTGACGAGTTGGCTAGTCCATGATCAAAACAGGTTCCTGGTAAAGACTAATCAAATATGTTATAGCTGACACCCCCAGCAGTCTTCTAAACGCCTCTATCACACACACACACACACACATATCAATAATCCACTCCTAGGCCATGTTTAGTTACGCAATAAATCATTGGCTAGTCTCAAAATCAAAGGTATTTGGTAAAGACAAATCAATTCCGTTGATGGTTGACAGTTTACCAAAAACTGTATGGTAATTAACTCACCATGTTTTTGAAAAAAATGGAAGAGTTGAACTAGTGGCGGGCCATCCACACCCGCACACCGCTACTGGGATACGGAACATCAATACGTTGAAGGGCCTGGGATTTTGCCAAAAACAACAAAGTCCAACTTAGTTGGATTGTTTGCCTGGAAAAGATGTTGATGAGACTGGCTGAATGATAAATTGATGCTGAAGATGGATATTGTTTTAATGGAAAGTTAAGTATGAGTGTTTGGATCGTCTGAATCAAGGAGTGAAGTGAAAAGATTAGGAAAAAGTAAGGAAAAAAAGGTCTTAATCATTTGTAGGAGGATTGTTATGATTTTGTTGTAGTATGTGTATACATTACAGTACTAATTAGTTATACTTATTTATAGTTAGTACGGACATAACTAAATGTAGTACTGTTCGATTAGTTAGTACCGTTAGTTCAGAAAATAGTTAGTACCAGTTATGAATGAACATGAATATCTTAGGAGAATATAATATGCATTTTGGTAAGCCTGTTTGTTAGGTTTATACCTTAGGTTATAAAGAACCCCTTGGCATCAGTTTAGATAGACCCCACGTCCTCTAGATATCTCAAAGAAATATCATATCTCAAATAGTTAGTAATCTGTAATTGTTCAAAGCAGATTAATAGAAGTTATTATTAGTTTTCATCATTGTTTTTCTTAGTACTTGTGTTGAGATTCCGCATCAACATAGTGTATTCATAATCAATGTTTCTTTATAGTCAGTTGTATTTATACAGTTTGACTATCATCCTTCATAGGCTACAAAGATCTATTCATTTAGGGACTCACAATATATATATATATATATATATATATATATATATATATATATATATAATATAATATAAATACGTAATAATAAGGAAGATAATCAATAATAGTATATATAGTATTTTCCGTCGGGTTCGAGAAACGAACTTTTAACCAAAGTAGTCTCAAAAACCTCCCGGGTCGTTTTCCCTCGACGAAGTTTTGGGGAATGAAAATCGGTTTAAGTCCCGTGATCGCAGCGTTTTAGAATAGGAGTTATAAATATGATTTTTGAGATTGGCTTTATAATATACTAACGCAAATGATGAAATCAATAAAAATATGTAAACTAGCTAAGCAATTAAGACTATTAAACATGTATGAGATTATACTAAAAATGATCTAAAAATATAAATGACTAATATGCTTGCTAAGTGACGTAAAATGTTCATCAAGTGCGGGCTTAAGTTTAAATCTTAAAAAGAAAACAAGTTTCAAGAAATTAAATGACAAGTAAAGTAAAATGCTTATTAAAATAAATGACAAGTATTTAAATTGCATTAAAAATAAATAACGATATTTAAATTGAAAAATTCTAATAACTAATAATTTTTTTAAAACCTTTTTAAACCCGCACTTAAATTCCAAATCACTAATCACTTAGCAAACACAAGTTATTTACTCACTATTCATAATGAAATTTAATGACAAAAATAAATCTATACTAAGCATGGCAAAAATATGATAAAATAAATCTATTCTAAGAATTGAAAAAGGATAGAAAATGGAACCGAATTGGAGACCCGCAATTAAACGAATACCACCCGATTTATTTAGTTAAAGAAAATAATTAAATTCTATCTAGCTAAATAAACTCGTAAGCTCCTCGCCTCATAAGTAGACCGGTACCAAAAAGCATTAAAACAATTAAAAAAACTGTTAACTAACACAATTTATATCACTTACAACAGTTTGCAAAGAAAATTATAACTGCTACTTAAAACCACTCTAAATTGAATTTCTACATTCCAAATTCATCTTACAAATTCAATTAAACTAAAAAAGTCTATTTACTAATTCCATTCAACAACCCAATTTTCAAACGTGGCCCAACAGATTACTTAAACAAACCAAACGCAGTCCAAATTTTAGATGGTGGCCCATCGAAGCTTTTGCAAAACTAACGCATTCAGTAGCCAAAAAGAAATCAATTGGAAAACTAACTTAACTATTTTAATTACCTCTAATGCTCGAATCAAACACGAATAAGTTTCAGCAAAGAAATGAGCCTCAATTTTTTACGTCAAAAGAACAACTTAAAGCGATAAATACTAGTATTGATTTTTCGAGTCACAACTAATTAAACACTAGTAAATTTTAAACAAAACTTTAGTAACCTAGCTAAAACCTAACGAAATAAGCACTCATCACATCAACAAGCAAATGAAAATTGACAACAACTATTTAGATTGAGCTACAAACACATTTTCGATTGAAATTACAAATCAAATAAGCAATAAACTCACAAAAGTTGAATTTAGCATTTTAAGATATCACTACACCTAATAAACTGTTTAGAAACAAAGATTAAAAGAAAATATGAACTTCTAATCAACAAAAAACAAAACAAACACAACAATAAGCTATTTTCGAGCTTATTGTAGCTTATTATTTAAAAAGTGCTTTAAGAACAAATGAAAATAAATCGAATAAGCTTTGATGGCTTATAGGAGTCATTTTCTTTTCTTTAAAGAACTTTTGAGAATGATAAGCCACAAAAATAAGCACGGAAAATAAGCTTATAGAATAAGCAACACGAAAAGGAAAAGAATCCGAGAGATTAAGCACTAAATTATCAAAACAAGATCTATAAGAAACTTTAAACCAAATTTATTTCATCAACATATTAAGCTTTTAAATTAAGAAAGGTACAATAAGCAAAAATTTGGAAATTAGCTAATACAAAATTTTAATAAGCTAAAAACTAACTATCTAAACTAAGAAAAATAAAAAATAAAAGCTATCCAAGTGAGGGGGTGGCGAGTTGCATTTATAAGGGGATAAGGGGTGATTTTGTAAAATTGCTCCTAATAATTAGATACTCAATTGGCCAATTATGTCATTCCATTTAAAGGACACATAGATCGAGTTGTGTTAAAGGAATGATCCCACCGGTCTCCATGCTCCACGTGGCATTCTCTATTAGCTTTGCCGTTAGATCATTTGTTCATAGTTCATCTCACAAAACAAACACAACTACAATATATGAACCACTAGACACGTGTCGGGCCTCAATTCACCCTTTTCTTTTGTAGTGGGTATGCACCTGAGATAAAATGAATTTATTTAAAGGCACGTGAGCTGTTTTGCCTCATTTCAATATCATATCATTCACACATCTTGTGAAAGTGTAAGATAAATGCCATGCCACGCGTCGCCTTATCATTCGTTCTTCTTCATGAGTGCTCGGTCAGATGCCGTTTTTTGGAATTAATTTCCTTGTCACGTGCGCTGACGTCACACCTTTCTCAATTCATATTTGTTTTCAAAACCATCCTTGTGAAATGAAAGAAAAAGGCCACGTGAGATGAATCATAAGATTCATATTTCAGATTAAATATTAGAATGTCTTTGGGCCGAATTCAACATTATTAATTTGGGCTTGGGCCGCTCATGGTGATTTATTGGGCTATATATAATATGGCTGGCTCGGCCCATATAAATGGGTTACGGGCTAGCCCAATAAGATCTGAGGGTACCGTTGTACTCGTTTTTCCGCACTCTTTCCAATCTCGTGCTTGGTTTTGTTCGATTTTGTCTTTATTGCATACCCGTTACCTGCACATACACAAACACAAAAACAAACATATATATGCATTTTTCATTATGTTTTTGGTCTTTTGGAGTCGTTTTTCAAGGTAAAAAGTATGTATAAAATAGCAAATACCAAATTCCCCCATACTAAAGTATTGCCGTGTCCTCACGCAATGTAATAAATACGCGCTTAAAACTAAAAATTCCAATCCCCCCAAACTAATCACCTTGAAAAGTAGCAAAGTGCTCATCTAAAGGGATTAAGGAATCAATAGTTAAGAAACGCCCCGTTTTTCCATTTTCAACATTTTTCTATTTTTTCATCACTTTCCATTCTTCAACACTTCATAACATTGTGCTTTCATTATTCCTTGATAATTTGTAAGATCATAGAACAAGCAAAATAAATTCATCGTCCCCAACTTTCACTTTTCCATACTAAGCTTAAAAACAAGATCATTGTCAAATACAAGTCATGATACTAACACTACTCATAAATACTAATTGTGTACTTACTTTTCCTCCCTTATTTCCTAATTTTGTATCTCAAGATTTTATTTAAGTCATATACCCGAAGGCTCTTTAAGACTTGTTTCGATACTTATTTAATCCAAAAATAAAGCGGGACGGTTGAAAATAAAGTTTAGCTTCCACCCTTATCTTTGAAAACTGATGAAGTGAACGAAATTTTGGCTTTGCTCCTTTTGCCTTAATTCATGTCATATACCCTGCTCTTAAGACATCAATAAGTACAAATATTACACCATATACCCTTAGGCTCTTTAAGGTGCAAACAACTAAGCAACATAATCACTAATTTTATAAGTACCATATACCCTTAGGCTCTTTAAGTACAATTAATTTCATGATTAGTATTACTTTTACCATATACCCTAAGGCTCTTTAAGGCAAAAAGTAATAAAATGATTAACTTTACTCATACCATATACCCTAAGGCTCTTTAAGGTATAAGTAAAGCAATAAACATGAAGTGCATATAATAAGCCAAATTTCGAATCATCGACCTCCAAATCAAAGGAAAGATACTAAAAATTAAGTTGAACCGTACAACCTTATTTATTAAACATTTATGCATAGAAGTGAGACAAGCTAATGGGAGAAAAAGTCACAATTAATACTTATGAGCTTGAAAGAAAACCAACTATTCTACGTTTAATATCATGACTTATAAATAACACTATCATCTCTCGTTCTTCGCAATTTAAAATCTCTAAGAAAGAGACTCGCGAATGCTTAGCCTAGCGAATTAAGATCGGCACTTTAACAAGTCACATAGACTGGCAACAATCTTTATTCTAATAAATCGAGTTCGGCATAATGGATAAGCCTACATAAGACTAGCAACAAACTCGATTTAAATATGTTAAGGAAAAAGCTAAGGTATAAAACCGGTTGAGTCAAAAATTATTTCTCGTTCTCACCTTTATTTGTGTCACAACACTTATTACATCACTTTATTCTATTATTTTTCACTTTTTCATGCATAAAAATTTTAAAATTTTTGCTATTTTTGCTATTTTTTTTTACATAAATCACATATTTTTGGTGGAAAAAAGGGTTACGTGAGAACAACGGCTGCAGGTATGATCAAATCGATAGATTCCCCCCCATACTAAAACTATACATTATCCTCAATGTGAGAATGTCACCCCATACTAATTTCAAAGCATAATCTCGATATAAAAGGGTTAATCGATAAGATTAGGATATGGGATTCCCTAAATGAAGCTGAGGATATGAAGCTCGAATGTATGAATGGACAAAACCATGAGCATGAGAGTCTTCAAAATTCAGGTATCCTGGACATAAAACAACAAAACACGAAATACGAGAAAGGAAGAGGCGAGCCCCCTCACATTAATTGTTCAAAAAATAGATAAGAAGATAGAAACACTTGTTTTTGTTAACCTAGTCACTAGCTTGACTCGACCCCGAATTAAGTTGTCCATGGGGAAGCAAATGGAAAAGAAAATCTCAATCGGGCTTTCATTAATGTTTGGATAAACATTAAAGCACATGAAAGTTCCATCCCGATGAGGTGCCATCGGATCTAAGTGGAGATGCCGGGGTCAAAAATAGTGTCTTCACTCCCGGTGGAGAGAAGTAAAGGAGAATCCACAGGTGTAGAGTGAAAAACGGAATATAACAGTCCAAATGACAAATGTGAAGAATCGTTCATCTCACATTTTGAGAAACAACAATCTCACCTCCCCCTGGGTCAAAACAATCATCATCATTAAGCTCATCAAAATCGTTCTTCACGGCCGTATCGGGCTCAAAATCAAAGCAAATCTCAACATCCGGTGGTTCCGAAGGAGGACGAGGAGATGACGGATCATTAAAATGATCAAGGTTAGGTGACTCATTTTCGGGAAAGGGAGGGGAATCATTGCTAAGCAATTCTTCAAGAAAACGAATATCCCCTTCCGAGTCATAGTCGTCATTCTTAATGCCCGGTGGCATCGAGTCGTCGGAAGCAAGAAATAAATCGATCTCCTCTATAAAAGAGTCAATATCCTCAACGGGGATAGGAGATGAAGAGAGAGACTCGATTGTAGCATCAGAAATTTCAGAATTAGATTCTTCCAGAGGTTGAGGAGATGAATTATCATACAACAATTCCTCAATAAGACGAATTTCTTCTTCGGGATCAAAATCGGCTTTATTAATTCCCGGTGGAATTAAATCAATATGAGCGAGTTCACCGGAGAACTCCTCGAGAAGAGAATCAATCTTAGGATAAAAAAACCGTCGAAATATCTCGATTAAGCAAAGATTCTATAAGATCAGACTCGGCATTAAAATAATGCGGTTCTATCTTAGTAGAAATGATTTCTTCATTATCAAAAAGAGGGTTTGAATAAATTTTGAAATTTTCTATCGGAATGACCTCATTAGTAAGTGACTCGTCATCACTATAGGTGAAATCATCGTTAGAATCAAAATGAGGATTAGAGAAAGTCGTAAAAGTCAAAGAAGATTCATCATTAACGGGCACATCACACTCACTTTCATTGTCGGAAAGACCCTCGGACTCACTTGGGATTGGGACAAGGTTCTCAACACTAGGAATAGTGTCAAGATGCTCGTCCCCCATACTTAAAGAGTTATCGGGTTCCTTGGTAGGTAAGTCGGGTAAGATTGCTTTATACGTAGAATATCGAGCATGAATATCTCTCAAAGAAATAGAATCATCCTCGTCGTCATCACAAATAGATTGAATACGTCGTGAAATAGCAAGAGACTTTTCTTCCATTAAAATACGTTCCTTTTTCCGCATCTCGGTGTCCAAACCATTATAATCTTGCAAGAGTTGTTCAATTTTAATCTCACAATCTCTTTCATATTCATCATCAATCTTCTCACCTCGAAATCTTTTATAACTCAATTCATTCGTGATATCTTTAATTTCGTCGTCAATCAACCGCTTCTCACTCATTATTTCTTCTATACTCATATCTTTCTTTTTCTGAATTTCCAAATTAAGCGCTTGCTTACGTTTAATACGCTCTTCTTCAATAGTTTTTGAATCATTCAAAAGTTGAGGTAGCAATTCCGGCAATCTCCATGTTTCAATTTGCTTTTCGTCCCAAGCTTGAATTAATTTGAGAATTCTTTCCTTAGCCAACAACGCTCTTATACTCATTTCTTCATGCGGAAAAATGTTGTTATTAAAGAAAATTCGATTATTTCTAATTAGCTTTCCTATTTCTAACAACATATCCTTATTTGGATCCCGAGGAAGTTGGTGAGTGACGGAAAATTGGGGTTGATATTGGTCAAAACCGGAAAAATTAATATCATAACTTTGGTTCAACGGTTGACACTAAAAAGTCGTATGAGGAAAACTTGGTGAAGTTAGAGGAAAAGTATTATGGAAGTTTTGATCGAAACACGGGTCCTGATTGTAAACAAACGAAACTTGAGGTGACCAATCGTAACCAAAATGAGCATCTTCCACATAACTCATAAATATTCGTCTCGTACCGGGGTTGTGGAGGATAGTCGGAAAAATTGAGAGAATTATCGAAAGAATTCGGATTACATCGTGGACAAAATGAACCGACAAATGGCTCTCCACACCCGTAGCAAGGTTGATAAAATTGGAATGTCGACATAAGAATTAAACAATTAGAGGATAAGAGAAAGAATTAAACGGATTTGAGGTTAAAGAAGAATATTTATAGATTTTGAAAATAATACATAAGAAAAGAAATAAAAATAAGAAAGAAAAATATTTTTGATAATTTTTAATATTTATAAAAGAAAAGGAAAAATAAAATAAGAAGAAAAATATTTTTGAATTTTTATATTTTTTATAAGAACGAAAATAAACTTTCCGAAGAAAGGATCTTCAAGGCTCGAACACAAACAATCCCGTAAAAATCGCTACACCTCTCCCCGGCAGCGGCGCCAAAAATTGATCACGTCCGAACACACTATATATAATATATAATATATAAGGAGGATATCAATAATAATATAGTATAGTAATTCCGTCGGGTTCTAGAAAATCGCTTTTAACCAAAGCAATTTCAAAAACCTTCCGGGTCGTTTCCTCGGCGAGAGGTGAATGGAAATTTAAGGGAATGTTGGGAATCAAGCTTGATTGTCATTTCAGTTTTTTTTTTGGTTTTTTGTTTTGGTTTTAAACTATTTTTATGCTAAAAATTAAACTAATATTAATTCTAAGATTTAAAACTACAAGATTATACTAAAAATGATCTAAGAAATATAAATGACTAATATGCTTGCTAAGTGACGTGAAATGTTTATCAAGTGCGGGCTTAGGTTTAACGAATTAAAATCCTTAGAAAACAAGTTTCAAGAAATTAAATGACAAGTAAAGTAAAATGCTTTTTAAAAATAAATGACAAGTATTAAAATTGCATTAAAAGTAAATGACGGAATGTAAATTGGAAAATACTAATGACTATTAATTTTTTAGAACCTTTTTAAACCCGCACTTAAATTCCAAATCACTAATCACTTAGCAAACACCAAGTAAAACTTACTCACTACTCATAACGAAATTCAATTTAACAAACATAGCATTTTACGACAAAAATAAATCTACACTAAGCATGGCAAAAATCAAATAAGCAAAAATATGATAAAAATAAATCTACTCTAAGTATTGAAAAAGGATTAGAAAATGGAACCGAATTGGAGACCCACAATTAAACGTAAACCACCCGATTTATTTAGCTAAAACAACTAATCAAAGTCGGTCTAGCTAAATAAATCCATAAGCTCCTCGCCTCATGAGTAGACCGGTACCAAAAGAAACAAATACAACACAAACTGTTAATATCAAATTACTATTTCCTGATTCCTATTATTTTAAACCAAATAACCCTACATATATAAATCAAAACTAAATTGAATTTCTTAATCCGCAAATTCATTTGTTTTTCTTACGAATTCAATTAAACTAAAAAAGTCTATTTACTAATTCCATTCAACAACCCAATTTTCAAACGTGGCCCAACAGATTACTTAAACAAACCAAACGCAGTCCAAATTTTAGATGGTGGCCCATCGAAGCTTTTGCAAAACTAACGCATTCAGTAGCCAAAAAGAAATCAATTGGAAAACTAACTTAACTATTTTAATTACCTCTAATGCCTAATCAACACAATTAAAAAGGGGGGGTTGTTTCAGCAAAGAAATGAGCCACAATTTTTTACGTCAAAAGAACAACTTAAAGCGATAAATACTAGTATCGATTTTTCGAGTCACAACTAATTAAACACTAGTAAATTTTAAACAAAACTTTAGTAACCTAGCTAAAAACCTAACGAAATGAAGCCTCAGACATCAACAAGCAAATGAAAATCGACAACAACTATTTAGATTGAGCTACAAACACATTTTTGATTGAAATTACAAATCGAATAAGCAATAAACTCACAAAAGTTGAATTTAGCATTTTAAGATCTCACTACACCTAATAAACTGTTTAGAAACAAAGATTAAAAGAAAATATGAACTTCTAATCAACAAAAAACAAAACAAACCACAACAATAATCTATTTTCGAGCTTATTGTAGGGTATTATTTAAAAAGTGCTTTAAGAACAAATGAAAATAAATCGAATAAGCTTTGATGGCTTATAGGAGTTATTTTCTTCTCTTTAAAGAAATTTTGAGAATGATAAGCCACAAAAATAAGCACGGAAAATAAGCTTATAGAATAAGCAACACGAAAAGGAAAAGAATCCGAGAGATTAAGCACACTAATTAACAAAACAAGTTCTATAACAACTTTAAACTCAATTATTTCATCACCATAAAAAGCTTTTAAATAAAGAAAAGGTACAATAAGCAGAAATTCGGAAATTAGCTAATACAAAATTTTAATAAGCTAAAAACTAACTATCTAAACTAAGAAAAATAAAAAATAAAAACTATCCAAGTGAGGGGGTGGCGAGTTGCATTTATAGGGGGAGAAGGGGTGGTTTTAATAAAATGTAAATTTGAATTTAAATTTTGAATTAGGCTTCTAGAAACTCAATATTGTAAGATGCAAAATTTAGTTAAGATATATAAGCAACCACAAAAGACAAAAATATGAGCTGTCAGACTCGGACGGTTTCCTTAATTGTCAGACGGTTTCCTTAAATATCCGGAAACCGTCAGGAAGTGTCCAATATAGTTATTTTGCCTATAAACAATGGCTCATTTGCACACTTCAAAAAAGGAATTTTTTACCCATTTAGATCATATTTTCTCTCATGTTTAACATATAATTTCACACCCTTAAAACTACAATGAATCCTTGATCATAACATTTATAACTCTCATTTGTTGTAAGCACATTTCTACTTGATGATCCATCATTGCAAGCTTAGAGATCTTGTCATCCACATCCACATCAAGCATACTTGCACATGAAGATCTACTACAACAAGCTTAGTGAACTTGTCATCTTCCTTCTAATAAAAAAACATCATGCTTAGTGATCATGATGTTTAGATTAGGCATTTATATCTATTTGAAAACTATGTCTTGGATCTCACATTGTATCATCATCATACATCACTTAGATTAGAGATTAGATGGTTTATCTGTTTAGGCTTAAAACAAAAGGTTTGTTATGATGGGTCATAAAACATAACAGGTTTGGTTGTCCTCGAAGAAGGACTCGACATTTAGCTTAGTGTCGAAAAATATTATAAGCGATGTAAGGGTTTGTTATGTTAGGCCATTAACATAACGGGTTTTGTTATACCCGGAGAAGAACTCGACATTTATCTTAGTGTCGGAAAATATTATAAGCGAAATTTGTAAGGTTTTCTCTGCCGTGAAGGGAGATTGTTGACTAGTGAAGTAACTCTCGAGTTGGGTACTCGAGGAGTGAAGTAGGGTTAAGAGGAGCTTCATGACCGAACCACTATAAATTATCGTGTTCAGTTTGCATTTTCTTTTACTTATCACTTAACATTTATACTTGCATTTATTGCTTTACATTTATATATGCATTATGTGACTTGTTGCTTATATTGTGTTAATTAAGTTTGTGTCGTGACTTGGTGTAAATATTTTGGATATGTTTGTATTGTTATGACATGCTTTACTTAATGCTCTCTACAATCTCTAGTTGTTGTAGATCTATTATTTACACTTTTCATATTGTGTCACACTTGATCGGTTATTTGATACAAACGATTTAAGGTTTTAAATGGAAACTTATTCACCCCCATATGGTTTCCACTCATTGTTTCGTCACGGGAGAAAATTATGGTGTAAAACCCACCGAATGCATTTTAAAACAATGCAAGATTTTAGTCTCCAATAGATTATTATTACGATAGCTATTAGTCATATTAGTTTTTGATGTGTCTCGCGACTACTAGTTTTAAATTCAGAACACGAATTACCAAATAAGCAAAGAACACACAGGAAAATATGACCCTTTCGTATGTAGCTAGCTTGGTGTGGTAAGCCGAGGTCATTTACTAGGATTTGGGTGTTTTTGGTTGTGAAGAATCTAAGTAACAATAAGCTATATAAAAATGGTAAAGAGGATGTCGCAAGCCAAGATACCATGAAAGGAACTAATAACAACGAAATAATAATCAAGCAAATTCAATAAGTAAAAGACAAAACTTGTTTGGATTAGTTCATAACACTTGGATTGTTCATGTGAAGATGCTTTTGACAAATTGATTATAAGTTAAGAATATGATGGTGACGAATTCCAAATCAGCCAATTCATAATTATGTTTATTTAACAAGTTTGATGCGTGGTTCGTTTCAAAAATATGTTAACAATCGAACTTAAGTCTCTTTGCATAATTAAGTTGTTTATGAAATGGTCAATACATAAAACAATAATTCATAGACAAATGATTATAACTAATTGAATGATGAAAACCCTTTCGACCTATGAAATCACCAACAACTAATCCAACATGATAAGCAATTGAACAAAACTCAAGCACAAATGGATCTCAAACATAACATGAAATTGATCAAACCCATAATCAAACATAAACAATCCTCATATGAAAAACACCATCCAAACAAGTGTATAAAGTACTACTTCATGATTAATTCAACAAAAACCAAAGTTTCAACAATCATAACATTCAAACATTCAATAACATTCTGGAAATTAACAAGAGTAAGTTACCCAAGTATGATTACAATAGGTAAGGATGAAGGATTAGAGCATCCTACAAGCCTCCAATCGACTATACGCCTCTAAACAACCCAAAAAATCATGTCAAAGCACTTTCTTCAGCCCTTGAGCAATCTTAACGAAATATGACAGTGGTTTGTTAATTTTGGGAGAGATGGAGTGAGGAAATTAGTTCCTTAGGGTGTAAGGTGGAATTGCATTATTTAAAAAACAAACACTCTAGCTCTCCTATTTATACTATAAACAAGTCTTGGCCACCAAGATAAATTTGGATTCAAGGTTTCATTACAATAGATGGTAAATGAGTTATTATGGAGACTTGATTGGACTTGGGAAGTTAGAGCTCTTAAATGGGTGTATTAATGAAACATGGAGAAGTCCGGCGTTTATAGTCCAGCCAGGCCGTGCTCGTTTGGCATCATCAAACCCTTGGGAGGTGGCCACACGATCACCCAACATACAAAATCTGCTTTATTATGTTTTAAGCTCCGTTTCTGTTCGTGCTTGGTCGATTGGATCATATACTTCTAATATAACTTCATTTAAGCTCTATCGTGGGCCTTGGAAGCTTCATTGATTGATTCTTTTGTTCTTAAATGGTTTATCGGCTAGTTCTTGATGCGAAATTCTTCGTACAAGCAATAAAATCATTGTGTTTTTCTTCTTTTTCTTGCTTATCTTGTACATGAGCTACAAATAGAATGGAAACACAATTTGTACAATTAAGGAACCAAAAACACTTATATAAATAGCCAAAATTACGTGTACAAAAACCTGATATAGCTCCTAAAACATACTCTATTTTGAGCGTTATCATTTTTTAAAAGTTTGTTTTGCAAGATTAATATAAATTATACAACATATACAAGCAAAAACAATTGAAACAATTAATCATACAAAACATATACGACATGCAAAGGAAAGACCAATGAACGCCTAAGCTTGAGTAATGACCCATCATCGAAACCTAAAGTTTTTCAAACTAAGGGACAAACTTTTAACCAAAATATAGCTCCCCTTGCTTTTAGACCAAGTCAAAACAAGTAGAAACTCTTAAGTTTTATAAAACAAAAAACGCATGCATTTTTCAGATTTTAACCGACTTTAGGCCCTGATCAGACTAGGAAAAAGTCTTCCCCAAGTTTAGCATTATGAAAACAGAAAATGCTATTTTTGAGGTTACAAATCCTTAGGTTGCCTATTTGTCATGCATATACACTTATATCACACGAATGTGATCTCACGATTGGTCTGGTAATAATTTACGAGCACAAGTTCTAGAACAAATAAAATCACCAGCACACTCATAGCAAAAAGATCGAGCATAAAAGATATATGCTATATATAATAGGCTCAAATCCTCACGATTTAGTGAATGGGCTTTAATATGTGCTAGCAAATGTTATCGATCCTAGATTGGATTTGTAATATTAACCAGGACAAATCTCAAATTTTTAAAAATTACAATATTTCACTAGTGGATTGATCCAGATATTCTAATATATTTATCCTAAAAGCGTGAAAACAATTGATCCAAGGGCAAACAGGTATCACAAAAATTTTAAATGAGACCAAAAATATGAATATTTAAATTGGTCTCGTTTCTCCTATTTATTCCCCCACACTTAAGTTTATCATTGCCCTCAATGCTACAAAACGAATCAAAGTAAAAAAATAGGGAAATAAGAGTAAGAGAAAACCAGACAACCGGGCATGAGAAATCGCAATTAAGCTTCATATGATAGATGATACGCAAATGCTAGCATAAGCTTGTGAGATCAATTAATTTTTCCTCCAAGCATCTTCCTTCACCATTACCTGCTGCAATTATTCAAACAAAAACAAAACAAAACACAAGATGCATACAATAACACTACGAGCATGCAACACCCCTACACTTACGATTTTTCAAGGTGAAAAACAAATTTTGTAAAGGGTGTACCGTATTTATATCAAACATAAATAAACAAACAAACATTAAAACCTCGGGTTGCCTCCCGAAGAAGCGTTATTTTATTTTTGAGTCGTTAGCTAGACTCTTCCCCAAGATTTAGGATTCTTTGATAATACGTGATGCGGTTGTCGTAAAGGACTTCTACAAGAAGTTTTACAACTCTGTAGGTAGAGTACCTAACCGTTGTATTAGTAGTATAGGCAAGACTCGGTGGTTGTTATCATTCTCTAGGGGAATAGGTTGGGAAGGTTTTATCACGGTCTAACAAAATTCTAGGGGTTGAGAGAAGATTATTTTTATTATTTTTAATGAAAGCCAGTAATATCATATGTTTGAATGAGGTTTGGTTTGGTTTTATTTATCTAAAACTAAATAAATAACCTACATGTAGTGGTGTTAACAATATATAAAAAGATTGTATTAATTCTAATCATATATTATCCTAGATTGCTTCTCCCTATGTTGTTGCTTTGTTACACTTGTTGTGATCTATGTAATTTTTCCTAAGTCATGAACATATAACACGAACCGCCGGCTTTTTAATATTCCGTTGAAGCAAAACATAAAGTAAGGTAGTTATGAAGACTATTTACCCGGCCCCAGAGTATATTAAATGCATTTGAAAAATATATTAAAGTGGATAACCATATAAGGGGCAAGTAGTATGAAGTCTGTTACCTGATGGTTTCTTTCTACTGAATCATGTTTCCCAACAACTATTATCAACAGCGATGCAGACAATTGCTGGTTTTCTAAGCTAACCTGCATATTCATCACAAGAAGCAACAACACTAAGATTATACATTATTGGGTTCTTAAAAATCATAATATGAATACAATAAGGGATTAGCCTAGCATGTAAAGAATAAAGCAATAATAATAAAGAATCAAACAACATAGACTATTGAATTATTTAGGATAGTTCTTACTTGATTAAAACATGATTGAAGGAAGTACATATAGGTTTTAAGCACCTTAAATCGTCCTAAGAAGATTCCAAAAAAAAACTCGGTTCGTCCCCTTTGTTTACTCTCATGTGTACACAACACAAAAACCCTAATTTTCTGGTCTATTTGTATAAGAATATCGTGTGACATGTCACGTTTTTAAGTGACGCCGTCATAAAAGTAGAATTTCTAGAGAGAATATTCTAGATAATGGGTTGGGTCGTGTGCTCTGACGTCGTCTTGGAATCTCGTGACACCGTCTTGATCATCGTTGTGACGGCGTCACGTTGTATTTGTGACGCCGTCTCCAGCCGTTGTAGAGAAATTCTTGAGCCATGTTGGTGTAGGTTCGTAGTCTTGTCCGTTTCTTCTCCAAATGATCCCAAGTCACGTGTATTTCCTCCAAATGCCTTCCAAATGGAAAATACCTGAAAAGGAACGATTAAATACCTATTTTAGGCATAAACACACGATTTAGGGGGTTAAACAACCTCGAAAAGTGTATAAAATAACACCTCATCAAATACCCCTACACTTGGGATTTTCTTGTCCTCAAGCAAATGGGCTTTTCTACCTAGACAATAACAATATGAGGGGACATTTTACCTACTCTTTATAAGTATCTTACAACACAACCTTCTAGACCTCGTAATTAAAAGCATGGAAAGTATATACTAGCACCTCACATAAGTGTTTGGGATTCTCTCTTTCTCTCGGGTGTATAATAAATTATAACATAAGGGGAAACGGAAAATTAACACTCATTATCTGTCATAGCATATAAATTACCATAGGCTTGGTAAATGATCAAACCTCCACCGCTAGGTGCAAGCATTATTCATTACTATCTAAGAGGTCTTTTAAAGGGTTGTGGGGTGTAAGATAACATATAAAGGAAACGGAAACGGATGGGATACATTTGGATGGCTTTTGGTGAATTTGGAGTGGAAGGGTTAGCTAATTATTAACATGAATACACGCTGGTTTGGTTGCTAAGCCAAGACTCAGACAAAGATATACAAACTCTACACAACTCTATATCAATCTCTTTCTTTTTCTTTTCTTATTTTTTTAATAACATAATACATCGCATAGGGTTTATAATACGTACCCCTACACTTGAGCTTTTACATGCTCGATATTTACAATCTATCTAATGACCCGATTTGAGGTGGATCAAAATAACATGGAGATCATTTGACAAACATATGGGGGTATTGACTTAACTTTTCTTTCCCATTCTTCAGCGAAATAAATACTACCATGAATCCCAATCGTCCCAAAACTGTATTTACAAGGATAAGGACTTAGCAATCGTGTACTCAAATAATTAACTTGGGTTATCACAATAATGTACTAAAAGTGAGTACATACAAGGTAGGCTAAGGCTTTTTGGTTGTAACGATTGGTTTAAAGGGTGACAATGCTCTTCATTAATAATCTGGAATCCACCAGAAAATTATGAGAACCGTGAAAAAAGATAGGCTCGGAGGGTTGTACTAGGGGTATCCTACACTAATAATGAGTGCATGGCAAGGGTGTGGGATAGTTATATGATCGATGTGATCATCATAACAATTACAGGTTTAAAACATGGGTTAATCCTAATGCCTCTTATCAAGCAAATCCTAATACTTACTATGTGATCTCGGGATGCATCACAATAACAAGTTCTAGAATTTAATATGCTACTGGTACACTCTCATAATCCTAAAGTAACCGATACTAATGTTCCAGAAACGGCGACAAAACCATGCATACACATCCGTAACGACAGAATAGACACACATGATTGCTCACTCCTTAACTCGAACAAGCTAAAGGTATAATATCTAAGGGCGAACCTCACATTGTGGGGGTGGAATTTGAGGGTTTTTGTGCTAGTAATATAAATTCCTATCCATGAGACGCTATTAATACTTGGTTTTCGTCGGTATGTGTCATAAAAAAAAATTAATTTGGGTAAAAATCACCTCTTATGCTATGTTTTGATATATTACCCATCATTTTAAGGACAAAGCAAATGAAAAATGAAAGAATAGTTTCTAAGGTTTATTTTTCCCCCTACACTTAAGTTAAACATTGTCCCTAATGTTCTCTAGAAGTACCCGTAAGAACGAATAAAGGGAAAAGAAAACAAGGAAAAGAAACTAGTACTCCCCTGGTTTGCTCAATAATGGAGAAGAAACATGTGATAACTGGTTAAATCGTCCTCCAAGAATCATCCAATGAAACTTCCTAAGAACTTCCAAGCTTCTTCTCATCAAATATAACCTGTAATCAAAGACAAAGACAACTACACCAAGCATAAAATGTACGATAGACATATATACAATGTGAATTTAGGGTTCGACTTATACAATATGAATTTAGGGTTTGACTCGATAAAGCAGTAAAGATAGGATGAGCGAATTGTCAAACTTATTGATTTTGCAGGTTTATAACAGAATATTTCATATTCTAAATGTTATGCTAGTTTTATTTTCAAAAATAATTAAAAACTTTAAGTTTTCTGGACTTAGGCGTTTGACGCCGTCAGGAAATCCTGACCCCGTCACATGTGTCGTAGTGATGGCGTCGCGTGTAAATCGTGACGCCGTCTCCACATTCTGTGAAAACGAAATTTTATCTTTTGATAAAAAACCTGCAACTCATTAATCCAAAGTTAAAATCCTGTACAAATAGCTGCATAACACCTGAGATTTGACAATTCAATCATATGACTCGAAACTGACGCGAATTAATCTAAACAAACTATTTAACATGTTTGAACTTGGTTTAAAAACTGGATAGATTCCCCTACACTTATTATTTGCAAAATACCTTTGATTGAAGTTAAGACGAGGTTAAAAACAATACAAAGCATGATTACAAGATAGAGTTCGAACATGATAAAATAAAATGAAAAGAGTAAAACACATAAGACACTCCCAATATGCGGTAAAAGTAAATATTGGTTTGCCTCCCAAAAAGCGCTTTTCTTTATTTTACGAGTCTTGTAGCTAGACTCGAAGTCACACGTCCTTACGTGACTTCTCCTTCGTTTATCATTTCTTTTTCTCACCTCATTAAATGCCTAATTCCTCTCCTATCTCCTTCGTCTTGCCTGTACTCATCCCCAATGAGTAAGCTTTGATAATAGTGCATCCTTCTACTGCCAAAGCTTTCTTCATAGGCGAGCGGGGGGTATGGAATTTATGCTTGGGCCCATAAATCTTATTTGCTTGAATATTTCCATGGTGTGAGGCATTTTAAATTTGATTTTCTCATTATCTTGCCCAAACGAGACCGTTCCTTCTTCTTTGTCGTAGACGAGTTCGGTTTTAACAATGAAAGGCATTTTAAATTTGATTTTCTCATTATCTCTCCAAGGCATCGATCAATAATGCTAGTGGTATCTTCCAATATCATAAAGTCGCATTCGTAGGCGAAGCTTCCTATGAAGATTTTTAGACTTTTCACTCTTCCTACAAAGTTGCTAATTTTATCAGGGTTTGACGGTTTCCGCCTCGATCTAAGCCCATAATTCATGATCTGATTGTATTGACGCCTAGACATAATATTGATTGGTGATTCTTGATCTATGTAAGCATGTTTCTTGAAGAAGTGACCGATCATGCAGGAAATTTTGATGTTGTTCAGGCTTTCGGCTCTTATTCTCGCCTTTACCCACGGGAGTCGAGGATTCTTTAATAACCATTCATAATGTGATAATTCCTTCATAGTTGGGAACGAGTTAAAGTTTTCATCATCTCCATCCTCTTCCTCCTCTTTGAGTATCTCTTCAACTTCCTCATCAGTTTCAAATTCATTTTCTTCTTTTATTTCCATGTTGGTTTCCATTTCATCTTCCCCATTGCCTTGTTCCTTTACCTCTTCATTTCCTCTTGTCATTTTGACCAGAGGACGCTTCTGCGTTGTCATTGGTTGTTGAGAGAACGTCCTTCCTACTATCCGTATCACTGTCCTTGTTTGAGGAGACGATCGAATGTGTGACGAAGTTAACGCACATTGTGAGCTGAAGGATTTTGTTTAGTTCTATTATTGATGCGGGGGAGAGATATTTTTGGGAGAACAACCTTTTCGTCAAGGCTTTTGATTCCTTTCGCTCTTATTCCTCCCTTTTGTTCATGACAGACACTGCAATGCTCTTGGGGGCCATAGAGTTTCCTGCATTTTCGGGGGTAGATACGTCATTGAATTTTTCGGAAACAATTTTCCAAAGAAGGTTAATCTTTCTAATCATGTCGTCCTGCTGTTGTCTGAGTTGGGTTCTTAGGTGAGATAACCTCTTCTCTTGGTTAGAGTCGAAATCAAGTAATGCCTTTTCAAGCTTCGTTTGATAACTAGAGGAGTGAACGGAGATTGATCCGTTTTGTGGGCTAGTGAAGGTTTGGGAATGTGCCCAGTTGAAGTTTGGTTTCTCCTTCCAGGTCTTGGCGACATCATTGAAATTCCTTGGCCCTTGGTTCGGAGTGAACTTCTTACCTCCCATTTCTTTTGCGCGCGAGGATGCGTAGTCAACATAAGCTTGCTCGAGATCATCCATGCAATACTAAGATGGTTTAGGGAACACTAGCGGGATCTTCACATAGGGTATTGATTTTGTTTTACTTGGTTTAGGTTTGAGTCAGAGTGAGATAAGCTTCCATCAAGCGTTGGACTTAATTTTCGTGCTCGATTAGACGGCGGTTGGATGTACTCGGGGCATCTTGAGGCAAAGTGATTGCCTTGACCGACTTAGCGAAATACCTTGGGACGTTCCAACTTTCATTGTCATAGAGGGCAAGGTCCTCTAATAATGCCCAGGATTCTTTAGCGTTTCGGTCACGAAGCTTACCACCGACCGATTGGTTAATGGTTCGTCTTGTGACAGGATTGACATGGTCATAAAAAATTTGGACTTAGAGCCAAAGGTCGATGCCATGATGAGGGACTTTTTGTAGTAAGTCCTTGAAACGAGTCCATGCTTCAGATAGAGATTCTCCATGATGTTGTTGGAACATCAGGATATCATTGCGAAGTTTTGCGGTCCTTCCCGGTGGAAAGAATTGAGCAAGGAAATGAGTAGTAAGATCCTCCCATGTGGTGATGGATCCTGCTGGAAGACGTTCAAGCCATTTACTAGCTTTATCGCGAAGGGAAAATTGAAATAAACGCAGGCACGTTCTTTCCCTATTTTTACCATCAAGGTCAAGTGAGTCCACTAGTTTTAAGAAATCCTTGAGGTGTTGGTTTGGATCCTCAGACCAAAGTCCGTGGAATGAGCATCCATTTTGCACCAACCGGATGGTGTCGGATCGAAGGGGTACCACGTTGTTCCCTACGGGGAGCTCAATGGTATTCCTATAGCCCTCGTGGCTAGGTTTGGAGTAATCTCCAAGAGTGCGGATAGGATTCTCGTCACCCATGGTGTTTGACGAGAATGGAATACGAAACAGATAACACGAAGAAAAGATAGACTACAAGAAAGCTAATATGTGGAAATTAAAGTCACACTTGAAAGGATTCAAGCAAGTAGAACTAAGCTAAACTATGATCAAAACCTAACTATTCCCCAGCAACGACGCCAAAAACTTGATGCTGTTGTCGTAAGGGACTTCTAAAAGAAGTTTTACAACTCCCTAGGCAGAGTACATAACCGTTGTAGTAATAGTATAGGCAAGACTTGGGGTTGTTATCGTTCTCTAGAGGAATAGGTTAGAAAGGCTTGATCATGCCAAAAGAATAGAAAAAATGTGTGCTTTTGTGTCTATTGTGCAGGAAAGGATAAAAAAAGACAAAAAGAAGCAAAATCAGTCAAAAACCGACAAGGAACGGAAAAGACAAGGCAATGAGTGAAGATTTGAAGCCAAAAATCAGAGCCGGATCAGTTTGATGCAAGGAATGAAGACCCAAAATAAAAGCCAAGGACCAATTTTGACAAGTTTTCAATGTTTAAAGGCTTATTTGAATGTTTGAAGTTCAAGGGCTAAAATTGCAAAAAAAGATGAAAGTTTGTTTATAAAGGGAGAAAGGAGTAAATTGAGATCCACAAGGGGTTCCGAATTATGTCAAAACCTAAAGTTCTTTTAACACTACAATGGAGACAAGGAAAACGTAGGGACTGATTTCGCACATTATTTCAAGTTTAAATATAACACCACGCGGCTAAATACCTAACCACCTCCCCAACTACTTTCCCAGCCTTAAACCACAATAACCCAAACCTGCCAAAATTCCTTTCCCAGCCATCCCTTCTCTTCATTAACCTAGTATTTTACAATTCACATCCACTCATGCATGTGTCAAGACTCTTTGATTGGTCCCTAACACTCAGCAATATCAAACGGCCATAAATTGAAGAAAATGATCAACGAGGTAGTGTGCTCACATTGAAGGGAAGATTCGTGAATTTCATCACTCACATCATCATTCTTCTATAATAGGAAGCTTAGGGTTCAATTTTAAGGAGTTAGTTAGCAAGTTTTATTTTCAGTTTGTATTTTTTTGTATTTCTAAGCATTTTCCTTTAAGTTTTTAAAATTCAGCTTTAATCACTTGTACTTTTGTTAATTCAACTTGTACTTAATCATTTTGAGCAATATAATTCAGTTTTTGAGTTTCAAGTGTTTTTCATTTCAAAATTTAAGCTGTTTTACCTTAATAAGCTCTCAATAAGCTCTTTTGAGCTTATTCCTGTTCATAAGCTCAAATTTAGTAAAAATTTGTTTTTAAGTCTTTCATTTACTCATTTTAATCATTCCACATCAAAACATGTTAACCTGAATCCATTGGATTAAATTTGGAGGATCAAGTGAGTAATAAGCTTTTAAGAGCTTATTGAGCTTTAAGCTCAAGGTTTAGAGGCAAGGTGCCACTTAGGAATAAGCTTTTAAGCCACTCACTCAACAAGAGTGGCTTGTGACTGAGACTTCAAAATAATCAAGGTTTCATTTCTCAAATTTCATTTCAGCTTAATTTTAGCTTAAAGCATTTGCTAATTACTATTCATTCCTGTTTAATTCTTTTCAAACATGTTGTTTAGGCTTGTTATTTAGCTGTTTTAAGTTTTCATTAGAATAAATTTGTGTAATCTCAATTTCTCATTTAATACTGCCATTTAGTGTTAATAGGCTAGGTGAGTAAGTAGCTTATTTCAACAAATAAGCTGTAGGTTTTATAACTAAAATAGCTTAATTAGGTAATTTCTAGTGTGAGTAGATAAAAGGAATAAGCTGTTTTAGTTTTTAAAATAGTTTTAAGTATAGTTTGTTTAGGCAGTTTAGACTTAAGGAGTGTTTGGTTTAATAAGTATTTGACTTGTAAAGTCAACAATATCCGGTCAAATCCTTTTGAATAGTTGAGTTAGGAGTTATAATCAAGATTTAAAGTGATTTTAAGAATTAGATTGTATGAATTCAAAGTTTTAGAGTTTAAAGAGTTGACTTTGCACCAGGACAGTTTTGGTTTTAAATAAAATTTGAAGGTTAAGTGATTTTCAGTATAAGAGTGTTTAAACTTGGTTAATGTAGATTTTCATACATGAAATGAGTGAGTTTATGAGTTTATACTAAGAGTTTACCCTGCATTGTAGGATTTTGTTAATTGCATCAGCAAACAGCAGTTAAAACTGCTGTTGCTTATCATTTTTCTTAGCCATTTTTTTAGCCTTTATGATTAGGATTTAGAAATTAGAATTTTGCACTTTATTAGTTCTCTATTAGGTTTATAAAAATCAGCACTTAAATTTCATTTTCAAGCTTATAGATTAGCTTAAATTTGCCTGCAAAAGTAGCATAGTAGCATTTTGGAGTTCTAGCTTATACTCTTGTGAATTTTTAGTTTCTAGCTGTTAAATCAAGAATCCTTTTATCTAGGTTTGCTTAACATCCTTAGAATAGCTTAACTTCAAAATTTCAGCTTTATAGGTTTAGTAATAAGCTTTTTAGCTCATTAGCAAAAGCTTATTTCAGTTTTAAGCTAAACTAGCATATTTTCAGTTCAATTTTCTTGTTATTTTTATTAAAGCTTAGTTAATTTTTGTTTAGATATCTCTTGCACACATCTTAATCTACAAGTAGCATCTTTTGTTTTTCATTTTCATCTAGTAATAAGCTTGTAATAAGCCAAAATCTTAAAAAGCTCTTAAACCCCTAGTTTCTGTAAACAGAACTAAAAGATTAAATTTCCAGCTTATTCTTTTGTTAAAAGTAGATATTGCCTTTATTAAAGTTGTTTAGAATAAGCTCTTTAACAAGTTTGTAGTTTTAAGTTTTTGCTGAATCTCAATTTTTCAATAAGCCAAAATAAGCTAGATCGCGAGGTTTGTTTTGTATTTTCTTGATAGTTAAGGGGCACCTATTTACACTGAAGTGTAAATTGACAATAGTTAGCCCGCCTACCCTTTAGTTTCGTTTCTTACATTTTTTACCCTGTTCTTTCTAGATTAATAAATAGATTTAATAATTTTCATTTTAGTTTAATAAAAATTAGGGTTTAGATTTAATTGATAAAATTAGGGCTTAATTAGGTTATAAAATTTAGGGCTTTTTGTTCCATTAAATTTCTGCACCTTTCTAGTTTATAAAAAACATTTTCTTTATTTTTCCAGTAAAATTTGTATTTTCTAGGAATTAAAATAGATTTTAGTTAATTTCTTTTTCTTAAAAAATTCATAAAAAATTGAAAAATAGTTAAAAAATTCCAATTCTTTTTCCTAAAATTTTCTTTTTAAATTTGTGATTTTTAGGTATAAAATTTGTTAAAAGTAGTGCCTTAGATTTTAAATTTCAGTTTTAGCTCACGTTTTTAATTTTCGTGTATTAAAATTTCATGCTAGTTAATTGTTTTTAGTTTGTGTTATTAAATTTGTAGTGTAATCCAAAGTTCAAAAATCCTTTATTAATTCTTGACTCGAATCCAAATTATTCCCAATTCTTAATTCACGACTTCGTTGGGATACGACCCGAGAAGAAATACTTCCCGGTTAAAAATATACATATTGTGTTTTCTTTAGTGAGATTTTTATCCTTTTATTTCTCTTGATTGAGAAGTAATTTGGAAAGAATTTTCACGGGATTAATACTATATATATATAAATTTGACTAATGCTTTCAACTGAATCAAATTTTGGCGCCGCTGCCGGGGAATTGCTAAAGGAATTGCTAGATTTGCAGTTTTAACACACGTAAAATATATATATATATATACGTACTAATAAATACGTACTAATAAGGAGGATATCAATAATATATATATATTCCCCGGCAGCGGCGCCAAAAATTGATCACGTCCGAATCAACACGTATAAAATATATATAATATATAAATACGTACTAATAAGGAGGATATCAATAATAGTATAGTGAGTATTTTCCGTCGGGTTCTAGAAGATCGCTTTTAACCAAAGCAATTATCAAAAACCTCCCGGGTCGTTTCCTCGGCGAGAAGTGAATGGAAATCTACGTTCAAGTTGTAAATCGAGCTTGATATTCACTTAAGTTTTTGGGTTTGGTTTTCTAAATCTACTAAAAGGGAAAGCATATAAAAGGGAAACTAAACTTTTGAATTTAAACTATATTTAAACTAATATTAATTTTAAGATTAAAAATTACGAGATTATACTAAAATTGATCTAAAAGATATAAATGAAGAAA